>LPNX010851900.1:668074-698383 GCA_001517045.1 Pseudotsuga menziesii
CATATCCGAGAAGTGTTCACTTGATTGATGCAAAGCATATTCTGAGGTACCTGAAGGGTACAATTGATTATGGGCTCAAGTATGATGCGAATCAGAAGATTAACCCAGAGGGTTATGTTGATTCAGATTGGGCAGGAAGTGCCATCGACAGGAAGATTACTTCGGGATGTTGCTTCAGTATGGGATCGGGTGTGATCTCTTGGTTTAGCAGGAAGCAATCCTGTGTGGCACTGAGTACAGCTGAAGCAGAGTATGTCGCAGCCTGTTCAGCTAGTTGTGAGGCAGTATGGCTGTGGAAGCTACTGTCTAATATATTTGATCTCCAGTTAGATGCTACTTGTATATATTGTGACAACCAGAGTTGCGTGAACTTGTCAGAGAATCCAGTGTTCCATGACAAGTCGAAGCATATTGAGATAAAGTATCACTATATCAGGGATATGGTGCAGAGAGGAGCAGTGAAGCTCCAATATGTTGCGACGGAGGAACAAATAGCTGATTTATTGATGAAGCCATTGGCTAGGCTGAAGTTTGAGTACTTCAGAGAGAGACTTGGTGTTCTCCAGATCGAGGCTTCCTCCCAGAGACAGTGATGAGACCCAGAGCCATTCTGACATGGTGAGAGGATTGGTTCCTTCCATGGTCAGATGTAAGGGCTGAGCCGTTCCATCATGGTGAGAGGATTGGTTCCTTACATGATTGATATGAGTGTTGAGATCTGTGCCATTCTGTCGAGTAGGACAGATGTAAGGGGAATTGCCATTCTAGGAATAGAGGCACCTGGTCAGTTATCGGGATCACTCAGTGCAGGACTGTGTAGCCATTCTGATGTGATAGAGGGATGTGTTCCCACTTGATCAGATGTAAGGGCTGAACCATTCTATTCATGGCTAAAGGATTTAGTTCCTTCCATGTCAGATGTGAGTGTTGGCCATTCCAACGAGCAGGTCGGATGTAAGGGCAACTGCCATTCTCTAGGAGAATGGAGGTGCCTGGTCAGTTACCAGGTAGCTCAGTCAAGGACTGGGGGCCATTCTGATATGACTGCTGGGATGTGTTCTCGTAGGATCAGATGTGATTGCAATCCCTTCCATCAGTGTGGTCGGATGTGTTCCCCTGGGTGGATGTAAGTGCAGAGCCTTTCTGGAGCGACTGAGGGATGTGTTCCCACGTGCTCAGATGTAAGTGCTGAAATCTCTCATCACTGTGATAGGATGTGTTCCTGTCTGGATGGGAGTCTTCCATCAGTGTGGTTGGATGTGTTCCCCTGGATGGTTGTGCCCTTCTGACGAGTAGGTCAGATATAAGTGCTGAAACCTCTCATCACTGTGATAGGATGTGTTCCTGTCTGGATGGGAGTCTTCCATCAATGTGGTTGGATGTGTTCCCCTGGATGGTTGTGCCCTTCTGACGAGTAGGTCAGATATAAGTGCTGAAACCTCTCATCACTGTGATAGGATGTGTTCCTGTTTGGATGGGAGTCTTCCATCAGTGTGGTTGGATGTGTTCCCCTGGATGGTTGTGCCTTTCTGACGAGCAGGTCAGATGTAAGTGCTGAGCGAAGACCTACATGAGGGTAGGCCTACAACCAGCATGAAAAAGGGCTGGCTCTGTAGAACTTCCTATGATGAGATAGTACACACATGATGATGACCAGTGGAGATCCAGATCGAGCTATGATCCAGATCCAGTTATGATGACTCCGAGAGATCCAGATCCAGCAGTAGTGATCCAGATCGAGTGATGATCCAGATCCAGTGATGGCGTACTATGATGATCCAGATCGAGAGATGATCCAGATCCAGATGACTTGAAGATGAAGATGACTTGAAGACAAAGATGAATTGAAGACGAGATGATCCAGTTGATACAGAGAAGAAGACCAGTGCTGAAAATTGTGTCGAAAGAATACCTTCCTAGTTAAGAGGGAGTGTTGATGTATATGTAACTTCAGAATGTATTCTTCTATGTATATTGTAACCCGATGTGTATTCCGGGATGTTTCTATTATGCATTTGAGTCATGTTGTCTTACCCCGATGTTCCGATCGGGAGGATTAATAATGTAAACAATTCATATCAAGTCATTAGGTAAGTCCCCACAGTTTCGAGGCACTTGAGTTATTATACACTAATTAAGGTGTAGGCTCGAGTAGTAATTGTTAGGTTGAGCCTACGTGTGAAAATGCAATTCAAGTGAACGGATGAATATAAATAGAGAGTGAGAGTCTCTCTATTTATCACTTGTGAATTACATCACTTGCTCTCTCAAGTGTGGCGCACTATTGGAGAAGGAAATACTTGGGCTTGACAGAAGACAAAAGGCTATTGCTGTGTTGGGAGGTCATCTCACTGTTTTGGGTATCACATCTTGTGGTGATACTATCTTAGAGGAAGTTGCGAGGTTTTCTCCATTTATGGTTTCCTCGATCAAAACTCTTTGTGTCTCTTGTCTCATGTGATGTGCTTATGTTATTGCTATGCTTGTTATTCTCTCAGTGAAAAGATCTTAACATAATGCTAGCTTAAATGTTGAAAAACTAACAGCATTGACATGGATGGTTGTGGGTAGTTTAATAAAATGCATATGTACATGGTGTCCATAATTATAACATGCCTGGATAGCACAAAATACCATCAGCAATGATTTTAATCACCGAAACATAAAACGATAATCCATGGTGGGGATTTTAGCCTTTAGCTCCACACCATGATTAATTACAATATATAGATCATATACATTTAATGCAAACGGGGTCACAACTAGGGTGTTACAGAATGGGAAAGTAGAAGCTTTCAATAAGATATTGGAGCATGCACTTACCAATGTATGTAATCCTAGCCGTGATGACTGGGACTTAAAGATTCAAGCAGTGTTGTGTTCATATCGCACCACTTGCAAGAGATTGATGGGGCAGACACTGTACGAACAAGAGGCAGTCATGTCTATGGAGTACATTGTCCCCAGTTTGTGCATTGCAGCAGCAACGAGCATGAATGATGAAGCAACGCTAGAGGAGCGGGTAGCGTAGTTGATATAGCTTGAAGATGACTTCTTTATAGCAAGTTTCCATTAGCGCATTGAGAAGGATCGACAGAAGGCTTGGAATGATCACCACATAAAGAACAAACAGTTTCAGCATAGAAATTTGGTACCATTGTATGACAGCAAGTTCATCAAGCATCTAGGTAAGTTACAAATGCATTGGTTAGTTCCATATCTTGTTAATTCCATTACATCAGGAAGCATAGTTCAGCTGCAACAATTATATGGTGCAACACTACCAAATCTTGTGAATGGTAGCAGATTGAATCCCTAAAGGACGGCCCCAGAACCGCACGGTGCTTGAGGCATTGTGCAATGAAAAAAAAAGAAATAGGATTATGGATGAATGGAAGGCACACCAAGATAAGTTGGTTGCACATGGATAGGAGTTAGTAGCACAATTAGGCAGTCATGCTACGATAGTCGCAGGGCTATGAGCAGATGTCAAATCAGTAATCAATGAAGGCGGTAAAAAGTAGTTAACCGACGATGCTTGTAGAAATGACATGTAATGATGGATGATGCAACTGTTGGGTTGGCAGAATCGGTGGTAGATTTGGGTAGTTAATGAATGATTTTTTCATGATGATCGAATTAATTTCATAATGATGAAGTATGAGTTGATTTGCCGCTATAAGAGGAATCTTGCTATGGTTAGAAAACACCATTGTGTAGAGTTGAATTACGTTGAGTTGCAGAGTTACCGAGTTGTCGAGTGAAATATTGAGAAAAGATGAGAAGATTAAGAAAGTTTCTAAGTCCAGAGAGGGTACGAGCTTAGTAAGTATAGAAGAGAATCGATGCGGCATGCAGAGAAACCAAGACACCGTAGATATTTTGAGTGAGCGAGATTCACTGCTCAGACCAGTTGCAATCGAGCAATAAGTCACCAATATGTAAGATTTCTCGTCAACGAAAAGGAAGGCGTAGAATCCTACCTCTCCAGTATCACAGAAGAGATGAACCAGAATGACCACGAGAGCGCAAGGAGAAAACACTGCACAGACAGGGTCATCAAGCCCTAGAGTGATGGAATCTACTGTTAAAATAGGAGTGTCTATCAAGGACATCCCTGGATATGTCCCCCCTAGTCAGCATGGTGCGTAGGCCAAGAATCCCACGAAGAATCTTAGATACCAAATCTGAATGTTGGTGATACCACACGGGATGGTATGAAATTTTGATATTGTGCCTACACTGATGCAGATGAAATGTGAATACCATGACCTACTTGCACTCAAGGATGTCGCAAATGATCCATACCTACCAGTGTTATCAGTAGAAGGTGCCCTAATAGAGTGCATTCTGCAGGACTAGGAAAGAGGACTGGACAAAGATGGATCGCTTGAGTTGATCAATATGCTGCACTTTGGGTGGCCAACTAAGGTGAATGTATGTGTGAAACAACTTTTGGTGTGTTTCCATGGTGGGTATTTATGGTTAGATGATCTGGTTGAATTCATGGTGGAGTTGATTCCAACAATAATGGGGCCACCCAAGGATGGGCCAGACCCCTCACAGTATATCCGTGGAAAAGATAATGACAGGAAGTTGGAAATGACTCTGAAGAAGCACTATTCTATAGAGCACGATGGGAGAGCCTACCGCATTGATAGCATCAATGACCGCGTGGTACGTATTGGTGCCAGGATTTTGGCTAGTAAAGTAGTAAGGATGAACCGCCCAGTTCAATGTAATTTTGGGGTGGATGAATGTGTTGAGTTATGTGTGCAAGACACAAAAATGAATTGGTCCTTTTTTCTATTGAACCAGTTAGTGAAGGATGCAATGTCTAAATAGCTAGGTGAAATACCATTCACATACAGTTGGCTCCTCATTTTTATTGCAATGGTAGCTTGGATGGAACCAGATGAGTACCAAGGGATGGACTTCAAATAAATAGAGGTATGCAAAGGTGCAAGATAACATAACTTATGGTGGGTTAAAGAAGCAGAGAGAATGGTAGACTTTTCGATCCAATTTTGGATATACTGGGAAGGGTTGTAGGTAGCAGCAGTGAAATTTTCAAGACTGATGGAGGAATCCATGACAAAATATTAGATGATCGCATGTTTTTCAATTGGACCCCATACTATTTACGTTCAAGCATGGTGGGACCCTACCAAGAAATGGACACCAATGAGGTATAAGGTGACTGATGTTGAGCTAGAGGCAATGATCAATCATTGGCCCCCGTAGCGGCAAGAACATCTCAGTATAGAAGAAGTCTCGATAAAAACCCCAACGGATGCACCTGAGGATCCTGTGTGCAAAGATGACCACCATTCGTATGATGACTCATCGATAGAAACACCTCCTGACCTAGACGTGCAGTGCATACTCCAGGAAATAATAGCAAATAGGCACATGGATCAGGCTGCGAGTAGCAGTACCGTATCAGCAATGGAAGCACAACTACACCGACTTGTCAAGGTTGTTAATGATGCGGCTGATGCAGCCGCAAAGGAAAGGAAGAAATCAACATGGCAAGGATTTGCTGAGGTAAGAGCTTAATTGGATTCGGTTTATAATGTTGTTTTGAAGCAGGCACCAGAGAGCGTAGTTGCACAAGAGTACGCATCAATCTACACTGAGACACAAGCCATGAATGTTCAAATTCCCCCGACTATGATTGATATTGGATGGGAAGACTTATATAAATCCCTGTAGTAGCTACAAAATGTTACAGTGGATATCAACAGGCTATCTACCTAGACTTTAGTGCACATGCAGTGGGTTTCCAACCAGGAGTTGGACGACAGGGAGAAGAATATGAGAAACCACTACTTGCGGTCGCAAGAGAAGGAAGAAGCAATGCAAAAAGAGGTAAACAAGTTGCACCAAGAGATAGAGGTCTTGAAGAAAGCACATGAGGAATTGAAGACAAAAATGCAAAGGAGATCACAAAGTTGAAGGAGGAAACTGATCGTCTCATTGTTGAGAAGACGCTACTTTTTTATAGCTGAGTTGAGTTGGAAGAAGCAATAGTAGATGCCTGTCAACATGTCTTGGAGAGCACCGCAGAGCTGGATGCGATAGCCAAAGAGAAGAAACTTGGAGTTGTTATTAAGCAGCTATAGAGAGAAACCAACATTTTGGATGCGTTGATACACCCCTCCATGCCACTAGAACAGATAGCTGCGAGAAAGGGATATATAAATGAGCTGGCCACATAGCTTGATGAGTTAGAGTGGGATGCCAAGAAATTCACAGATGCCACTATGCAAGTTTGTGGCAACATAGTGTAGGACGAAAAACTAGAGAAAGTAACTGCACAGTTGCAAGAAGCAGAAAAGAAATCGGTGACCCTGAACATGTCACTCAAATAAATGTTATTTATGATGCATATCACCAAGGCTTGAGAACTAAAAGAGTTGCAGCAGCAAGTCACCAGTGCAAGAGAAAGGTAGCAGCGACACAGTGCTCAGTTAGATGAGTTCCAGGATATTGGAGCACAACTATCAGTGAAAGAATTCTCTATGCTCCAAGCCACACAAGAAGGAAATACAAGCATTGTTGTGAATATGGTTGAGCACCCTGTCAACCATGATCTAAAGGTGAACTAGGAGATTACTGAATAGGTCAAGGAGTAGGTCAAAGCAATAACTCAACAGTTTGCATATTTCAAAACCAAGATTGTTGAGTTTACCATGTCCAGTTAAGTGTGGCTCGAGGGAGAGCCACAAGATTGTGTTGGGGGCCTGTTGGCAGGGGTTTTTGGATAAGTCAGTTGCATAGCATCTCAGATGTTGTGCAATATCAAGTGACACCGTGCAAGTGAAAGATGGTGCACAAGGTGGAAGATAGGATAATTTGAATATTTTATGTCACTTTTTGTACTTTGGACCATATTTTGCGGAAATTGGTCATTATTTTGTACAATCAGTTAGAATTTAGTTAGAAAATCGTCCAAGTGGACCATGAATGTAAAGGCACAAGCATATAAATAGAAGTATAATTGCAAACGTTGATACACTACACACTTAACACTCGAGAGATATAGAACTGAGGGGTTGATGCCATAGATACTTAGAGACCTAGGGAAGCGATTGCTAGTTCTTGTTGAATTGTTTCCTATTTTGAATCTGTGGACTATTGTGCAGAAGTAATATGATAAGACAAGAGTTGAAATGAATTTTTGTTTCTTTTATCTTTTTTTGTCTTACTGTTTCTGTGATCTAATGGTGAATGTTAATTGAATGTGTGACATGGATCTATGATGTGATGTTTCCTCCTTTTAAATGATGTTATACGTATAGATCTGTTTGCACAAAATTATTATTGTTTTGGTTATGAATGAATCATGCGATCTATTAAGAGAAATTATGAATGGTACTATTGAATTAACAGGCATATCTATTGGATAAGTTGATGAAGTGTTGATTCCCATAGTCCTCTTCTATTCTGTGGAAACTTTGGTTCTAACAGCTCTCCCTTGAACATCTCGGGTGAGACTTCATCCACCTCATGGGTGTTTTAGGGCAGGGTAAAACCTGTTTGGGTTTATGCTTAGGGATATCACGGCGAGTTGAGTGTCGACAAAGTGGGAACCCCTGTTGAGTGGTTTTGTTGGCTGGGGTTGTGCCAACATCCTTCAACATGTCACATGAGCAACTGGTATACTAGATAAGGTAAGATGTACGTAGGATGATCTGAAAGATGAAAGTGATAGGGATCAATATGAACAGATAGAGGGTAAATATCCTTGAACAGTGAGTATGCAATAGAGACGAATAAAGGCAACTTTAAACTTTCAATGGAACACCTAGACGTATCTGTCATGTAGGAGACATTTACATATTCCAAGTGTATTAGGACAAGTGAAAGAGTAGTGATTCAAAGTGCTAGTTGAACTAGGAAGTGAAAAAATGAGACATGAGTATTGGGAGACTCAAACTAGTGCTTTGTTCAAGGATGACTTGCTGCCAACAAATTATAATTCAATGTGTGTGTTTCCTTCCTTCCTTTCCTGTTAATTTTTAATGTGTCCAAGAAATTTAACTCGATTATTTATTCATTTTTTAGAAATCTTGAAGGAAAGAGAAAATAGTGCTTGATATGACACTGATCCGGATTTTATGAGCTTGAATTAGTGAATGCTTTTCGGTGTTTTCATAGTTTCAAGAGTATAAAAACTATAAAGAAGACTCTAGTGGGTGATTTTTCATCAATTTAGTATCCTCGGTCCAATAAAGTATAAAACAATCCAAAGGATAACTGTCTTAGCTTCCAAATAGCTAAGGTATACCATTTTCATACTTAGTCGGCAAGGTCTAGAAAAGGGGTCAACTATCACCAAATTAACGGTCCTTCAAAAGAAAACATGTAGCCTTAGTTTAAAGAGCTTTAAGGAAAGATCACTCAGAATGTTCCATTTATTTACGAGAATGAAATAAACAATAGTAAACTCCATGCTTTATATCGAGGTTTAACGAGCATGACAATCACATAAATAATGCTCAAAATATTTTTCATGTTTTAATCCAGAGCATGAAACAAGAGAAAAGTAAGCTAAAAAGGGTTCATTTTCTGTAAGTTTAGTCCTCCAGGACCGGAAAATAGATAAATCTATACCTAAAGATACTCTTCTAGATTTTGAAGAAAATAGAGTATTCACTTTTTGTAAGTAATACATAGGGTTCGGAAAAGGGTTAACCTTATACCGTTATGGATGATCCTTCATTTCCTTTAACGAGTCTAAAAGAACAAGTAACTCAACTATCTAGTCATGTTTAAGGAGTCAGACCAGGGCTTGAAGATAACTCCATATGTCAGGAGCCTTATAACCAAGGGTAATTCAGTAAACGATACAAAATGAGGTTCAAGTTGTGTGAAAAACAACTACGAAGGCTCTCGTAACCTAGTAATTTCTGGCATGGGTACCAAACTCAGCAATAAGTGTTCTAGATAGGGTAACCCATGTAATGTAGGCTCTAACCATGGAATAACAATGATGTTTGAAGGGTAAAAAGTGGTTGCAGATCGTAGTCCATGGATAAAAAAATGAGATCCAAAGGTTCATAAGGGGATAAGGTATAAATTCAAGATGCAAAAGGGGACCAAATCCTATCATATATGTTGAGGAAATATACTCCAATTTAGTCCATAATATGGAAATCTAGGTAAAAACAATAAACATTACTCCAAATAAAAGAATTTGGCCAAAACTATATATAAGTAGGTAAATATTTTGAAATTTTTACTATAAATAGTTAGAATTGGTTCGAAAACCACTTCATTTGGTTTTTACCACAAATAGTGCAAGTTTTACCTTTGATCTTCAAACAGCTCATGTGATCAAACTAGTGGATGGATTTCCAAACCGCAAGTTGTAGGTAACTCACATCTCCCTCGTCTTTCATTTCATGCTTTCAATTTTTTATTTCTATGCCCATTTGAGGTATTTTGGCAAGTTATAAGGGCACTATGCAAGACTCATGGGTAGCCCATTAAAAAACCATGAGTTCATGATGTAAGCACATGTATGCGATGGGGAACCCTGTGAGTGACGTGCATTGTCACCACTAGACAGTCTTGAGTCCTGTGGATTAGGTATTTTCATGGATATAATGGCCAAAAACTTCATTTTGCAGGAAAAATTGGTTCTAGAATGGAGGGAAAGGGAACACAAAGACATGGATAGAGCAGCAATGGGAGATCCAATGACATTAAATTCCCTCTGGAGGTGTGGTTTATTGAAATTTTACCACACATCAAACATGTGATCTTAGCTTTAACTCTTGGAGATATTGCTGCGGTTATGGATCCCGAGCAAGGCATGTTTGACCTTCAGGGTGAGACACTAGAATTAACTATCAAGGACATATATTTTGTCACTGTGTTATCTCATAGAGGGGCACCAACTAACTTGGGTGGCATCGGCCATGGGGGTGATCCCATTAGCATGCAAGATTATGTAAATACATATTGTTTTTTGAGTACACAGAAGTCGGGGACACAGATCCCGATTTCCCATATCACTCACTTTCCACTAAAATTTATTATGACCACTATTGTTCGATTGGAAGGTTCATCCACACTACATCTGGCCATGTGAACCCACATGCGTATAGTGGTGGAATGTCTACGAGATGTAGTATTTGACTGGTGCTTCGGGCTGGTCATTATTATGAAAAAATAACTATCATACTGTAGGTTGGGGAAGAAGAAGAAATTTGGATATGCTAGCACCTTGGTGGCCTTCTTCTTCAAGAGAGTCCCCACTCCGATCCCCATAGTGAGACTTCATCCTTCACCTCCATGTGATCCTAGGCTCACATGGTGGGAGGATGTATTCCATCACCACCAGGGTGCTGGTGAAATCTAGGGTGTATATGATGATGACTTCTATGCATGGTGGAGCTACCAGGTGCTTGCTTTAGAGAAGTTCCCTTATGTTGTCTTATATTTTCGTGGAGATCCTAAGCTAGTTCCCCCTCCAAGGGAAGCATGGGTAGAGATGGGCCAAGTATTTGTTTTTTCAAATTTTTAACTTTTTATGAATTTTTGTTCATAAATGTTATATACATATGTAGCTTATTTGAGTTGAAGTCATCTTTTATGTTATGCAGATATTGGGCATGTTCGGAAAGATGAGCATCCTAGGACCTATGTACGACCCGTAGACAGAGTCGAGGATGAAGTTATGCTTTATGTTGTAAAAGGAAAGTTGTACAGACTTAAACATCATGTATCGACTCTAAGGATGGAGAGGATTCTCATCGCCATGTAGGGGCATGTGGTACATGTACCTCCATCCTAGTTATGCCTACTTCAGAAGGTGTCTAGGGACGTTCTGTGCTACTAAGAGGTTGTGGAATAGGAAATTGCAGCTAATGAGGCTGAGGAGCCTCCATAGATTTTAGCATGTTGAGGATTATGATGATATTTTTTGTATTTTTATGTACTTATTTACTAGATATTCGAACCAAAACTCGATGTATATTGACCTACTTTTATGTACATATATATATCTGGTTATTTACATGTGTTTATATATATATATGTGTGTGTGTGTATTATTTTTACAAAGTGTGTGACAAATTCCAGTCTAAAATGTAGTTAGAAAATGCATCAGTAATTTTGTTTTTATTTCTTGAAATATGTTGATATATAATATGCTCAAAATTTCTTTCAAGTAACCTAATCCTCAAAAACTGACGTAAAAGGGTATGATGTCTCACCTGATAAACCCCGTTGAGCTGATAGACCAATATCTGAGAGTCAATTATGACTTCCAGGAAGGTAATACCATGCGATATAGCATCCCAAATAAGTTCAATAATAACACTGTAGTTGGCTACATTATTAGTTGCAGGACCTAAGCAAGTGCCTCCTGAGGCAACTAGTTGTCATGTGGGTACATAAATGACCCAAGTAGTTGAAGCCAGGATGCAAGTGTGATGACTTCAGCAGTCACTGAGTCCTATGAACCACACCAAATACATCTAAAAAAACACCATACTAAGAAAGAAACACTAACCATGAATGACCATTTACAAAGTTATACAACTATAATACAAGAAAAAACATAATTCCTAAGTGTAACACTTCTTCAGGTAGAGCCCATTTCGAGGCTCAAGCATCTTACTACCATCATAATCAACTAATTCATATGCACCCTTCTTTAGGACCTTAGACCTTGGACACAACATATGGGACCAACCACATAGATTTGAACTTCCCTTCCCCCAAGGTTTCCTTATCCTATTTGTAGACCAAAATAAGCTCTCCTTCGGAGAAAACCCTAGGTTTTAAAGTCTTCTTGTATTGGTTCTTTACCCTTTCCTTATGTTCTTCATTAGCTATAAGCACATCTCGACGTTTTTCATCAAGATGTTCTCGATGCAACAAATGTTCCTCTATATCAGAATTATCGAGGAGCACATGAATTATTATCTTTAGGGATGGTGTTTCGCATTCCATCAGTGTGACTGCTTCCACCCCATCAATGGGTTGGAATGGTGAAAACCATTTGGTAGTCTTAACATTTGTTCAATAGGCCTAAAGCATAGGAGACAACGTTATATGCCAGTTTGATCTGTTCACCTAAGAATGGTTTTCAAATTTTTGTTAGTCACTTCTACTTTCCCATTCTCCTGTGGGTAAAATGAAAATGTTTGGTCTTGCCTAAAACCTAGAATTGTAGTCAACTCTATCATCATCTTGTTCTGAAAGTGACGGTCATGCTCAGTGACAATATTCTTTGGGATACCAAATCTCACAATGAGTTGATTGAAGACAAAGTACACTATCATCTCACCATTGGCTTTAAAGAGAGCCATTGCCTCTACCCACTTCGTAAAGTAGTATACAATGGCAATGATATACTTATGCTCCCCAGCTAACATGGAGTTGAATTCATGAAATACACCCCCCTCTTGGTGAAGGGACCTACCACGATGATGGGATAGAGAGGAGCAGGATGTGACCACATATTTTTGGTATATAGTTGGCATGGATGACAGTGTTTCATAGCTTCTACACAATATTTAAAGATGGTAGGCCAGAAATAACCAGCACGCAAGATTTTCTAGGTCATTGCTAACCGAGATAAATGACCCCCACACACTCCACCATGAGAATCATACAGGACAAACTCGTCCTCCTCATGGGTAATACATCGACTTAAGATGGAATATACCCCTGATATATACAATGTATCTCCGATTATGAGGTAGCTTTTAGCATTCAATTTTAACTTTCGTCGATCTTCCCATGAGAAGGTCGTGGGCCACTTCAAATTCTGAAGATATACTAAGATATCTATGTACCACAGATCATAGGTTGATATCAATAAAATTTTCTCATCAGGGAATAACTCATCTTCTACCACTACACTTTCATCACTCGGGAACTCATAAATAAGCTATGGGAATACTAGGGTATTTTTCGACTTGGCGGATTGAAAATCTAGGTCAAAATCCTGGAGTATGACAATCCACTTATTAAAATTTCCCCTGATTATTCATCAGGATACTACGTAATGAAATGGATTCACGGCCGCAACTACATAAGTTGTCCATAGCAAAATGTAATATCTCATCCTCTGAACATCATAAATTGCTGCCAAAGCCAGATTATCAACGTGTGAATATCTAATTTCAGGACTAGCAAAAGCATGACTAAGGTATTAGATGACATGTTTTTGGAACATTATCCTCCTGAAATAGCACTACACCAATCGTAGACTTCGATGCGGCTAGATACAATATAAATTCCTTCATGTAGTCTGGTGGACACAAGAGAGGACTTGATAATAGTGCTTTGTTTAATGCCTTGAAGTATTTTTGCACGACTTCATCCCCTAGGAATGGGATGTCTTATTTGAGCAAGCACATGAAGCCCTTGGTTATTTTGGAATAATTCACAATAAAACTTCAAAGAAAGTTGGACTTTCCTTGGTTGTCTAATGGTTCGAGGAGGAGGCTTATTAATAATTTCCTCAACTTTCAATGGATCGACCCTTATACCCTTGTTAGAGACTATGAATCCTATAATTCTCCTCGATTCGACACATAAGACACACTTATGGGTATTTAAGCGGATCTTGTAGTGCCTTCATCTTTCAAAAATTAAACGAAGATGATTCGAGTGAACCTTCCTCTTTCGCGAATGAGCTGGAATATCATCTAAGTAGGGCTCGACAATGTGCTTGATATCATCAAAAGAAAAACTCATAGCTCATTGAAATGTTTCCCCACCATTCTTTAGGACAAACATAATCTTCTTGTATTCAAACGTACCCTGGGGGAAGATAAAGGAATTTTTATGTTGTTCCTCGGGTTTCATTTGAATCTCGCTATATCCTGAGAATCCATTCATAAACTAAAAAAAATTGCTACCTACCCACGATTCAATAATCTAGTCTATGAACGGTGTGGGGTAGTTGTCCTTAGGGAATGCCTTGTTTAAATACCTAAATTCAGTACAAAAATGTATGGTCCCTTGTTCCTTATAAACCAAAACGGGGTTGGATACCCATTCTAAGATAGAGATAGCGTATATGAAATCGTTCTTCAACATTTTTTCCACTTTAGTCTTGAAAGTTGCCACTTTCTGTGGATTCATGGGTCAAATATTTTACTGAAAAGGTTTAAAATTAGGGTAAGTTCTAATCTCATGCTCTAAAATGGGTGAGTCAATTCCAAGCATCTCCTCATAAGACCAGGAAAATACATCATGAAACTCCTTGAATAAGGCAGTATAAATGGTAATTTCTTCTGGTGAATAATTTTCTCCAACATGAATGTTCTCCACGACATCAGGTTTGGTGGAGATATTTATTGGAATAGTAGCAGAAATTTTTTCCATATTCCCCTCGGCAAACATTCCTTCCTTGGGAAAAGGGTTGACAGGTTTATCAATACCTTCATTTAGTCCCATGTGAAACTCATAGTTTTCAATCCTACTCAGGCCAGGTAGGAAATACCATGAAATGGCACTTCTCCATGTTTCATGTTATACCATGAAATGGAACTTCTATGTATGAGTAACGACTCCATCATGTTGTTACACAAAAGGAAATTATGGATTGGAGTGACCCTAACCTTATATATTGATGAGATCCTTGATACATGCTTACTCCTTCAGCTTTACCACTTTTTATGGATGATATTTCCTTGCACTCATGGGTCCTCTTAAGGAAACTCGTGTGTCATTCGCGATTCAACCTATATGCAACCTGCAAGTTATCTATAAGGATTTGTAATCACGACTTCCCTTCAGGAAATCTGAAATTCACTCATAATTTGCCTCATATATACCTACGATTTTCATTAAGATAAGCTTAAAAATTAAAATATGATTAGCTTAGGGGAGGTTAGGTCTGGGTTGGTAACTTCCCTAACTCCCCTAACCATCCTAGTCCTCAAATCCTCTCCTCACCAGAAACTATAAAGAGAGGGGAGGGGTAGAGGATATGGGGAAAATTTTGAGAGAAATGTTATGTTGGAGGAATCTATTAGAGAAAGGAGAAAGGATGACTCAGTTCTTGGTGTGCAGAGGATATTTTCTGAGACTGGGTTTTGTAATTTTTCCTGAACTTCATCAATAAAGAGTGTTTTCCTTCCATCATTGTCCTGGTATGCTTGTATTCTTATGTGTTATGATATATATTGTTATTTATTTTGAATGCAACCATTGATATTTATATCTCTTTTATATAACAAATAAAAGATACTTTGAAGAAAGGTAACCCTTTGTTGCAAGTGTTGAAGATCAGAAAGATAAGGAGATTTTGAGGAGGAGAGTTAAATCTTGAGACTTGGATTAACCATCTAGAATAAGGTGCATGTTCCATTATATATGTTTCTAAACCCTAGATGTCTACAATTCATTTTCACAGTATGTTGGTGACCCTATTACCCCAATTCATAAGGTATATTTCCCTCACAACAGTCATGTGGACACATCATTGTCGCTTTAGGGGATTCTTCACACTTCTAATCACCATGGTATTTAGGGGATTCTTCAATGACTCCACATTATCATATATTTAGGGGATTCTTCACATTTATCGTCATCATGGTATTATGGACACATCATCATTAATTTAGAGGAATATTCAATGGATTTAGGGGCTTTCTCCATTTGTGTAGCACTCAAAGTGGGCATGTGGAAGCAACCACATGTTATCTCATCCATTGAGGTCCATGCTTAACAAATATGCCATAAGGGGACCACTTTGGATTTATATACCCTTATGTCAAGGATCATTCAAGGCTCTTAAAGGATTCATCAACTTTATTCAACCAATATCCCTTTATCACTACCACAACAACATCACCATTGCTACATCATAATCATCACTGCCACAACATCATCATCATCACTGCCACTTTTAAATCGATGAAAACATCACTCAACAATCTCATAATATCATGATATAATATCACTGGGATAGATATATTGACCCTATTGATATCAATAACTACTTCTTCCAACAGATATATGACCCTTACAAGGTCATTTCAAATAGGAGATATAAGGCCAAATTGGTTAAGTATGTGCATCATCCAAATGAACATTTGTCAAATATCATCATCATCATCCAAAGTTAAAAACAAAGAAATTTGGGAACATGTCAAATATGTTCCACAAAAAGACATTTTACAACAATCATGGGTATCATAGTAGCAGGTCATTCAAACTCCTCAAAAACAAGAAATGATAGTCAAAAGAATAGGAGTAGAACTTCACTGGAAAAAATGTGGAGGAATAGTGAGAGGATATACATAATAGTAATTAAAGTAAGATTAATTTGCAGGGATCCATGGTTTATCATAAAGGTCGAGAAGCCACATCAAGTGAGCTTGTTGTTATTATTGAGCAGTTTCCTTCAATGACTCTTCCTGAAATAGAGATACTTAAAGCCCCTTATGAATGAGGAACTTCCCAAAACAAGTCTAGAAATTTATCTCATTACATGCAAATAAAAAATCAAAATATATAGTTAAAAAGAGATTTGTACCCTCGAAGCTAAAATACAGGTAGAGAGAAAGTTAGGCAATTGTCTACTCTAAATGATAAATAAGGAACCTTGAAAATGACTATCATGGAACCAAAAAAACATAAAGAGTAAAATATCAAGGAAAGTTCTTCAGGACAAAACAAGAAATTTTTTTATATGTTATAGATCCATTAAAATTCACATTTTCATGTTATATCAGTCTATAAAAATCCCTACCCTTTTTGCTATTTCCAACCCCTTTCCAAAACTATAATAAACTCAATAAAATCCTAAGAAAATCATTTATGTCAAGATCATGGTGCATGGGTTGTAATATTCTTTGTATAAAATGGTTTCATGTCTAAATGACCTATTTAGACATGAAACCATTGTATTATGTATATATTATTTTATTATGTATATACATGACTGGTTTATAAAGTATTCATATGTTGTTCATTCTATGAGATAGCATTGCCAGATCATTCTATTTTCGTATACTGAGATACATTATGTTTAATCTTCATTTTTTTGCTTGGTACATTATTTCTTCTAAAGGATATTTATTCATCATGTATACCTTGTTCCATTATTAAATTTGTGATCTCTTTCATCCCTCCATCCAAAACCTAATATGTGTAATACATAAGAAGAATTTCCTTATGGGTCAATAAATAAAATAGTATCCTTGATTTGATTGGTCCTAAGTGTTTGCAACAATTTAGAGAAATAGCATAGGTTTTTGTTTCTTAAACAAAAGTCTTAAAATTCTTACAAAGTTTTATTTTTATTCTTGGGCATACTTCCCTAGACCGGAACATATCAAGACTAATAGGATGTTCAATAAATTTCATGGTTTGAAATATCTTTCCCCTATCAACATTTAGATATTAATGAAAGAGTTAAATACATGGGTTTTATTATAAAACCCAATAACTATGGGAAATAATATCAATATTATATTGGTTTTCAAAGATGAAAAATATATTTCATTTTGGTGCAACATATGGATTTGTAGGGGGAGAAGACATCAAGTCATTATAGAAGAAAATATAGTTTACTAGCATACGTTGTCCTGCATACCAAAAGGTATATTGGAGAAGATTAGGAACTGTTGCTTCAACTTCTTATGGAAAGGAAGTAGTGAATTTAAGGGTTCTGGAAATTGATAACTACCCCCAACTCCAAGGCAGGATGGGAGAAAAAAATATTCGTTTGTTTAGTCAATCATTATTCATTTGTTTAGTCAACCATTAGCTGCTTAGTCACTATGGAATATACTTACAAAATATAACCTATGGAAGAGGATAATCAGTCAAAATTATATTGATTCAAATTCATTTTTAGAATGGATCAAAATGCTGCTAAGTCACGATGGAATCTACTTACAAAATACAACCTATGGAAGAGGATAATCATTCAAAACTATATTGATTCTAATTATTTTTTAGAATGGATCAAAATGGAAAGGAAAAGTATACATAATCTGTCAAATTAGTGGAAATTTATGACAGTGGCATTTTTTAAAGATTCTGACAGTATTTGGCTTGGACGGTTGCTACTAGAACTCATGTGACAATAGGAGTATATGTAGTTAGTGAATGTGGTATGGGAATATTTATTCTAGAGGATTTGATCCTACATATTCAAGAATTTGGAATATGTACTCTTAATATTGCATACAATCCCATTGATACTACAAACTTGAATCAAGGATGTTTGAAGGCTTGGAAGTTAAGTTTGGAGGGGGATTTGGATTAGTACTAGGAGAGTTTCCTTGATAAGTTAAGGAAGGATCATATAAGGAAAACTAATGAGCTAGGAGAGATAGCCTAATATTTGAATAAAACTAGATGAACTTATATTGCAAACCATGTTACTTTGTCCTACAAATTCTTGAAGCAACTAAGAAAATTTAGTGGTTGTTTAAGATATAATATGTAAAGGCCCCTCCCAAATAAAAATATTAATGTGGTTAGGCATACTGAGTAATAAGGTTTTGACCTAGGATATTCTTTAGAGGAGGAATAGGGATAGCCCTGTCCTCTGTATTTTTTTTAGGTGCAATGGAGAAACCACTTCACATCTCTTTTTAACATGTTTTTCTTTGCAGGTGTGGAAATCATTGGAATATCAATTGGGAATTAAAAAAATTAGGGAGTTGGGAAACACTTGATGAGTTCTTTCATGAGTGTTTTTTCAAGAGTTCAAATTAAGGTATTTAGGGTGGTTCCTTTTATGGTTATGTAGGGTATATGATGGATACAAATGTTAGTCTCTTTGAGGAGAAAATAGTCCCTCCATTTCAGGTTGTGTTACAAGTCATTATATTATACTTTGCTTACAATCCCATTCTCAGGGAAAACGTATGGAAAGTGTAGGTGGACAAGTCCCTTGTATGGGGATACTTTGATGGGGAATTTCAAGGGAATGGCCACAATTGTAACTTTGGTTTAATTTTTTTCTACATTTGTCAACAATCACTTATTTTCAATCAAGGCGAACTTGGGTAGAGGGAAAAACAATGTGGGGGAATTTAAGGAACTATATGTTTTTGTTGAAATCTACATTAAACAAGGGTATGAGAAAACCATTGGTCTTTGGAGACTCTACTTTGGAAATCAACTAGATAAATGATAAGGTTGATATTCTTAATGTTGGTCTTAAACCTTTAGAGACTCATTTGAAAGATATCTCAATATTATTTTGGTTTGTGAACTTTACTCATGTTTTGAGAGAACATAACAAGGCAACAAATTATCTTTCCAAGGAATGTTTGAATATGAAAATGAATCAAGTCTCTAAGGAGGAATTATTTGGGGAAATTTGGTATCTTTTGGGCCTTTGGACTCAAATGTCCTTTAATTATCAATGTATTGTCTTCATATGTAAGAATATAGTTTTATGAATTGTTTTTTTTATATTTTAATAGATATTAGACTTGTGACAAGTCTTTTGTAGGGGTAAAGTATGTTTAGAGACATGTCTGGGAGACAAAATTGTTTGTTATATTGAATGGCTTATATAAATAGTGTAATAGAGGCTAGCAATAGAATGATACGATTGATGGTCTAAGCACTTATTGTGTTGTATGTACCCGAGGATTGTATTTGCAATTCTACTTGAATAGAAAGTAGATATTTTTTCTTAGAAAATAAAAACCATTATCATTCCTAATACTTATTTAAAAATCTCGACATTCCTTCATATTGTAGATATTCCATGGATGCAACAACATTATTAAAATAGAAAAAAAACCATAACAATAGAGAAAAAAACAATATCATGCACAACGTGGACACCATTAATTATCTTGGAAACCCCTCAACCAGGAGGGAAACCAACATAATATATCTTCATTAGTCCCTTGGAAAAATCTAGCCCAAGGCATGGTCGATCGTGGCTTTACTATCCATGACCACCATTGACCATTATTTCAAGATCTCTTAATAATTGGTTTCATCCATCCTCTTTATAGGATTACATCACATGATACCATGGGCACATATCCGAGTACCATGGGAAGACCTCTCAATACCATGGGTTCGTAATAAAAAACCAAAGTCGGTTAACTTTCTCTATAACTGAGTCAATATTAACCCAACATTCCCCCCTTTAAACTTTACTTGGAAAATTTATCCTCCCCCCCCACCCAAGTTTTATCCATTGGAAATCTAGCATTGTCCCCCTGTTATCGGAAATTGTCAATCAATGTGGAAAAATATTGTTTCCCTAGTCTACATGGGGAAAATATAGAACAAAAATTCATAGCGATGCATCCTTCCACTATATTATGGAACTACTTAAATGTGAATCTTTATTGCCTCAACGATGAAGGTGATCCTTTCCTTGTAATTCTCTTGTGATGAGTTGTACCTACAAAAGAATATGAATAACAAGATACAATAGTGAAAGTAAAAAGACAATTCATCGATCTATACTAATAGTCAAGGATAAAAGTAATGAACAATCAATATAAACACAAAACATTCATGGAAAAGGGGAACATTTTTTTATTAACAATATAAGAGAAAAAAACTACAACCAAAGACTTGATGTTGAAGCTTTGTTCTCACAATTCATTTGACATCACTTTCACACACACTCTACAAGCTCTACAAGTATCACTCATAACCACACTCTTTGCATCTCTATACCAACAATGATTCCTGTAGCATAAAGGTGCTCTCTTAGCTCTCTTACCTCCTTTATCCATGAAGGTAATCTTGTATATATAGGCCAAAGGAATCCCAAAGGGGTTGATATCTTTTGGTAGGAAGGTGAGGAATAATCCCTAGAGGATAGCGTTGTGAATGCCACCTACTCCAAGTATTTGGGATAAGCCTCCATGAGTAATTTTGTCTAGAAAGTTCTCAAACTCTTCTATTTTTACATTTTTTACAGTGTTGACACTCCTTGTACATAGGAAATCTACATTGACGCCCTTTATCTTCAGGAAATAAGTGTCATCGCTTCATCATGTCAGTGGGAAAGAGGTGCTAGGAAGGTCTGAATCCCTATGTCAAGAGGCAAGGTGCGTTAGACCTCCTAGAGTTGGGAAAGAATCTCCTCAAAATATGTTTTTTCCATATCACTTCAGGGGATTGAGCATAGAAACCAATCTTAGGTGTAACAGAATGCCCCCCAAACCAAAGTATGAAGATAGAAGGATATGATAGGTTAAATGATTATCTAGATGATATATGGAATCAAAGTTAAAAAAGTCGCGGGTGAATACTTGACATAATACCCGTTACAAACTATCTGACTCAAATCATGGTTGCTGACCAATACACTGCAGATCCATGTATAATGACCATGTCATGGATACCAATAATACACTATAGATCCATGATCGACAAGACTCAAATCGAGACATAGCTATGGAATAAACACTATAGATCTATGTCACCCTAACTCAAACCTAAGCATATTCACCAGACATACAATGTGGACCCATGCAATGAATCAAGAAATACTCCATCACAACTTGAAGATAGGAATGTGTCTAAGTGAATCCCTAACCATTCAAGGTCTTCATTTCAATCCCAAGTAGTACAATTATATCCATGTGAATAGATGTGCTAATGATGAACATGGTAGGAACCATTTTATTAGCAATCATTGATGTATATCATTAACAAGTGTGAGGGAAGTCACCATTAATGTCAATGATTCCCAGGGAGCCCTAGTACGTTCCTATGAATGTGAATAAATAAGATGAATTCGAACAATTGGTGGAATACTCTGATCATATTCCAATGATGAAATCCTACTATCAAAAGAGAGTAATCCTTCCATTGAGGCATGTAGGATTCAAGGTTCTTGGTTGGATTCTAAAACTAATTCCTTGAGATGAGCTGATGTCGATGGGAATAGACTCATCGAAGGAGGGCCATGATGTTTTCCCATCATCGACATGAAACTTGGAACAAAAGTGGTTTTTAAGTGATCATGATATAGGAACAACCATAGGACTAACTTATATATGGCCAACTTGAAGGAAGGTAAAGTAACTAGAGAGGTAGACTATAGTAATGACTCCTTTTGAACATTTGAATGACACGACAAGTGACTTGGAAGCATTGACTCAATCGAGGCAGAGACCAGACATAATGCAAAGAAATGAAAACTCATTCTTTGAATTGACTCAAAGGAGGTAAATTCCACATGAAAGTGGATCGAATCGATGGCAAGCCAAATACCCAACTGTTTGTATAAAAATGCAGATAGTTTTCATGTTCAAAGGTGGACTAAGATGTTGTTAATACAAATGAAAGATATTCCCCATTCCCTTAATTTACCCATCACTATGGATGAGTACCTCTTTGTTTTTTAGCAAGCTTTAAAAGGGTAACCCTTCGCTCGATATAGCTCATCGAATGATGATTCCATCCTCATATGTTTTATAAACCTAAGAAAGGAGGGGTTCATTCCCAAAAAATTTCATTCAACATTTAATTTCACGACTCTGAAGAAGGGGAAATCAGTCGTCATTCATATTTAGGGATTTTGAAATGACTAATAATACTCCAAAGTGGACGTTTTCGTAAATTTATTCCCCAAGGTCTGAAAAAAAGTATAAATTGATACCTAGGAGAACTCTTCTATTTGCGATGAACTAGAGTGTACATTTTTCATAAATGAGTCTAACCGATCCGAAAAATTATTTAAATATTTCACTACTTATTCTTAATTAAAAAAATCAAAAACTAATATAAAATAGTGAAATAGTTAAAATTTTTACCATTATAACTTTTACCATAGAGCTAGGGTGAAAATTGTGTTTGAGAGAGAAATTTTTGATGAAGATTCTAGGAGTTACGGGCATCTATTTGACGAATCGTCAGAAGCAGGTAAGAACTCACATCCTCCCCTTCCTTTTCAAGGTTGAAATCTCATCATTCATCATGATTTTTTAGTGTTTGGGGATATTTTTAAAGAGAAGGGAGTTCCCATGGAAATACTCTTCTCCCTTTCGGGAGGAGTGTCGATGCACTCCCCGAAAGGGGAAAGAGAATCATGGATTCTTTGACTTCTATGAGAGACTACACCGTCGCTCTATTCCCATAGGGAAAGGGCTTCAACGACATATTAGAATTAATGTGCCATTGATGTTCAGGAAATGAGTGCAATTAGATTGAATTATTATGAAGTGTAAAGGAATGAATAATACCCACTGAACAAGGAAAATTTCACAAGAAACAGATAAGTATTGCTCAGTATAATTACAGTATAAAATTTATTAATCGCAGTAGTATAAAATAGTGTTACATAAAGGAGAATTTGAATCATGTGGATAGGATTCGAATCACCAACTCAATCTAACTGCATGGCTAACTAGAAGTGTATAAATCATTATCAAAGTTCACTAGGCTAACTCTAGTTGTCTAATTCAGTCTCTCAATCAGTTATAATTAGTTATAATCAGTTGTAATTCCCCGCACTCTAGTGACTGATACATGTGGCCCCATTGGGCCAAGTGAAACCAATGGTACTAGTGGACACAATAATAACTAAATGGCTCCTAAGTTAGGAAAATATAATCTAATAAACTAGTTTGGACAAGGGAGGATAATAAATCCTAACACCCCCCTAAATCCTAACTTGGACAACTGTGGGCCCTGGAAACAAGGCCAAAAGTCACCCATATACAATCTAAAATAATTAAAAAATGTTTCTTAATAAACCAAGGAAATAGGGGAAGACATCATGGGAAAATACCCCCCTCAAAATAAGCAAGAATAGGAAATACAAGCCATTTTTAAAAGAAAAAAGGCTTCCTCCTTAGAAAATAACTTGCAAAAAAAACTCTGCTGCAATTTGTAGCTTCTATGTAACAACATGATTCTTCTATGCAGCAACATCCTGAATTTGTGCATGTGAACCTCTCAATGTCCTTCTGAACTAATGGATGTTGTATGTGTTTATTCTGTATGGAAAAGGTAGAGAATGATCAATTTTCTTCTTTTGTGGGCCAAGTAGTTGATAATTCCCTATCATTATGTAGCACTTTCCTGGAACCTTGTTGCACCACTCTGTAGGGAGTGAATCTATGTGAGAGATATAAACATGCTCATTCTGATATTGGGAATGGAAGGTAGAGATGAAGAAAGAATACTCAAAACCAAGTTTTCTAAGCACCAAGAGCACAAGGTGCTCATCCTTCCTCTATATTCTGCACTGCTAACATTGTAGTGCAAGAGACTTGAATTTAGTAAAAAATTGTTGTATGGTATTGAAATTGTTGGTGTGCAATGATATTAGCTAGTTCTCTAGAATGTGTCCCCGAAGCTCATATTGATTTCCAAAAAAGAATTCAAGATTCTCCCAATATTCTTAGGGATTTTTTAATCCCTCGGGATGAAAGAGGAGGTCTCTGGAGATGTGAGCACAAAGGAAGCCAAAGGATTCATCCAACCAGTTCAAGAACTTGTTTTTCTCAATAGGATGATGAGGTCTAGTCTCTCGTCCCATTGTCATCCTGTACAGGATAATATTGCACAAGGAGACCTGCATATCTTCCCTTTAATCAACATAGTTTATCGGTGTTAGGATCTACGGTAAGAAATACTGAGAATCCATCAATTCTCCTTCCGATCAGTCAATTTCTTCAATCAAGCTACGTAGCACCTATAAGAAAACACTGCAAAAACAAAACCAGTTTGCACTATGTCAAAATAAATCCTTCTATCTCCACATGTAAAATTTCTCAGGGCATGTCGCGCCTGTAGAGACTTCTCAGAATGAATCTGAAGTTAGCAATGCACACTTTGCGGGACTTATGTGGAAACCCAGCTGCTTCTAGTGTACAATGGAGATCATACAAACTTGAAGCTTTCCTAAGGAGGATCTAATACCATAATATAATCAATGTACCATTGATAATCAAGCAATGAGTGCAAATATATTGAATTATTATGCAGTGAAAAGGAATGAATAACACCCACTGAACAAGACAAATTTCATAGAAAATAGATAAGTATTGCTTAGTATAATTATAATATAAACTTCATTAATCCCAACACTATACAACAGTGTTGGAATAAAGGATAACTTGAATCATGTGGATAGGATTATGAGTCACCAACTCAATCTAAGTGCATGACTAACTAGAAGTGTCTAAATCACTATCGAATTTCACTAAAATAACTCCAGTTGTCTAATTCAGTCTCTCAATCAGTTATAATTAGTTAAACTAGTCTAACTGGTGTGGTAGGTGAGAATAGGTTCCTTCCCACATGCATCCATGCAAGACTGGCGCTAACTAAATTGGAGGACATCTAACTGGATGTAATTGACGCATAATTAAGCTTCACTAGTCACCAACTATCAACAACTGAAGGAGGTTGGTGTCGACACTCCCAGTGGCTGCTAAACTATAGGGATTTGTCTAGGAGGTGCATAACATGATGCACGAAGGTGCAACCAGTTGCAGTTAGCCTCTATATGTGTTCCCCACACTCTATTGACTGGTACATGTCTCCCCATTGGCCCAAGTGGAACCAATTGTACTAGTGGACCCAATAATCACTAAATGACTCTTAAGTTAGACAAATATAATCTAATAGACTAGTTTGGACAAGGGAGGATTATAAATCCTAACATGATCATCACTCTCCAAAAAATCCAAATCAAGCATGACATTCAAGTTTTATTTCAATGAATTGGGTCTAATGGTTACCTTATGGATGTACTACAGATGTTTGACTCACAAAATCATGATTTGGAAGGATCACAAGCATGACATGGATGATTCCTAAGCGACCAATGAACTAATGATTGTGAGGGCACTAAGGGAGTGTGGAATCCTTAAATACTTAAGGGTGTTAGGAATGAGAGCCCATATTTGCTTGCTGGACCATTTGATACATATGTTGTATTTGGATCAGCAACATTTTCAGGTTGGGACCCATATTTTCATGATTGATGTCAAGGACATCTACTTTCTTATTGGGATTTCTAGGAGAGGAAGTATAGTATCGCTCACAGATCCTAGAGGAGGGGACATGTTCGTCGACGGCCTTATCTATAAATATTGTGTAGTCGGGACAAGGTCCCAAGAAAGAAATATCCAGATTAAAAATATTCTAGATCAACCATTTAGAATTGTATCCTTCACCATAGAGAAGGTAGCGGGTAGTAGAGGTTCTCATTAAACTACCTGGGCACACATGTTGTATGCGTTGGAGTGCATGGATCCAACCACCTTCAACTAAAGTGAGGGGTTATTAGTAATACTCAAGGACCAACTCACAAAATGTTGATGAGGTGAGCTAAAAGTTCGGATATAGGGTGATAGTAGTATCATTCTTTTTGGAGAGGTTTCCCTTATTTCTTCCATAAGTTCCTCTCAACAGGTTGGATCCTGAGCATCCACGAATGCTACAGTTGGTCGAGGCTATGGCTCGCCACATATATGTTGGAGGGCCTACCATGACCTATGGTTCCATATTTTTCCATTGGCTACGAGGCCATTTGTTGATGTTCGAGGACTACACATATGTTGGGACTAACTTCATGAGTGACCATGATATTTCGTTTCCTGAGGGTGAGTAGTGGAATGATCGAGGTAATAAAGATACTACCTCATTGTGTTTTTTTTATATCATATCTCATTTTTTTTGTATTTTTGGTAATACCAAGACACATCCTACAATTTTGCATACATTGGTCCATCTAGACCTGTAGGGGACTCACTTATCAAAAGGCAAGGGGTAGTTAAAGATACAACCATTAGGACTGTAGAGGCAGAGGATGGGCTTCAAGAAATTGAAGACAACCTCCAGAACAATATGTTTAGGGTCTTGTGGGAAATGAATAACGATGACAGTCCATCAATGCAGAGCACCGAAAAGATGAATTCTACAACGACTTTGGAAGAAACATTTGGTGAATGTATAAAAGAATGGCCAGAGAATAAGAATATGAATTTTGAACCATTAAACACTAGTTAAAGACATGAAGAAAACCCAATGGAAAGAAATAACATGAAGTACATGCACGTAAAGAAAGGAAATTACAGACTGTAATTGAGAAATACACATGAATTCGTGCATTCAAATAACAAGAATTCAGCTTTGTAACTTGTATTAAATCAAATCAAAATTTCATAAACACAACATTCTTATGAGTTCCAACCCTTTTGTCCTCAGCATAGGGTATACTTATAGTGCTTCTGGGCCCCCAAGACCAACCTCGAAACGAGGCCAAAATCAGTTACAAATTTCAGCAACAAACTTTTAACAAACTATAGCATGGAACTTTCTCCATGATTTATACCAAATAGAAGGTGATAGGGACAACACACATGCCAGGTTCAAAAAAGAAAATAATCTTTAGAATCCAGGCTCCCTTGATCTTCTTACACATATGTCTTCAATTTCATTTACAGCTAGAGCATGTCCTAACTGGTGCCTCTTGTATTTGGTCTTACCTTAATTTTCAATTACCTTCCACTGGTGAGGAGTAGGCATTTCCAACTTGATCATTTCTTCCACAAACACACTGACATCCAAGTGTTTAGGGTAGGAAGGTGTTGGAAATTTGGCTCATGCAATTATGAAATCAAACAGTGATTTGAATTCCCTAGACAACTTGTCAAAGATAACTTTTCATGAAAGGGACTACTTCAACATATCATCAAATTGCCTATGGTCTTGTCTACAATTGATTAACTTGTCATAATATTCTTTCTACGATAACATTGGCCCACTTTCTTCCTAGAAAAAGGGAAGACCCCTTTTGGCCAAAGGAGTGAAAAATAGAATAAAATATTTGACAAGGGAGGATTGTAAATCCTAACATGATCGTCACTCTAAAAAAAATCCAAATCAAGCATGACATTCAAGTTTTATTTCAATGAATTGGGTCTAATGGTTAACTTATGGATGTACTACAGATGTTTGACTCACAAAATCGTGATTTGGAAGGATCACAAGCATGACATGGATGATTCCCAAGCGACCAATGAACTAATGATTGTGAGGGCACTAAGGGAGCGTGGAATCCTTAAATACTTAAGGGTGTCAGGAATGAGAGCCCATGTTTGCTTGCTGGACCATTTGATACATATGTTGGATTTGGATCAGCAACATTTTCAGGTTGGGACCCATATTTTCATGATTGATGTCGAGGACATCTACTTTATTATTGGGATTTCTAGGAGAGGAAGTATAGTATTGCTCATAGATCCTAGAGGAGGGGACATGTTCGTCGACGGCCTTATCTATAAATATTGTGTAGTCGGGACAAGGTCCCAAGAAAGAAATATCCATATTAAAAATATTCTAGATCAACCATTTAGAATTGTATCCTTCACCATAGATAAGGTAGCAGGTAGTAGAGGTGCTCATTAAACTACCCGGGCACACATGTTGTATGCGTTGGAGTGCATGGATCCAACCATCTTCAACTAAAGTGAGGGGTTATTAGTAATACTCAAGGACCAACTCACAAAATGTTGATGAGGTGAGCTAAAAGTTTGGATATAGGGTGATAGTAGTATCATTCTTTTTGGAGAGGTTTCCCTTATTTCTTCCATAAGTTCCTCTCAACAGGTTGGATCCTGAGGATCCACAGATGTTGCAGTGGGTCGAGGCTATGGATCGTCACAGATATGTTGGAGGGCCTACCATGACCTATGGTTCCATATTTTTCCATTGGCTACGAGGCCATTTGTTGATGTTCGAGGACTACACATATGTCAGGACTAACTTCACGAGTGACCATGATATTTCGTTTCCCGAGGGTGAGTAGTGGAATGATCGAGGTAATAAAGATACTACCTCATTGTGTTTTTTTTATATCATATATCATTTTTTATTTTATTTTTGGTAATACCAAGACACATCCTACAATTTTGCATACATTGGTCCATCTAGACCTGTAGGGGACTCACTTATCAAAAGGTGAGGGGTAGTTAAAGATACCACCATTAGGACTGTAGAGGCACAGCATGGGATTCAAGAAATTGAAGACAACCTCCAGAACAATATGTTTTGGGTCTTGTGGGAAATGAAGAACGATGACAGTCCATCAATGCAGAGCACCGAAAAGATGAATTCTACAACGACTTTGGAAGAAAAATTTGGTGAATGTCTAAAACAATGGCCAGAGAATAAGAATATGAATTCTGAACCATTAAACACTAGTTAAAGACACGAAGAAAACCCAATGGAAAGAAATAAAATGAATTACATGCACGTAAAGAAAGGAAATTACAGACTGTAATTGAGAAATACACATGAATTCGTGCATTCAAATAACAAGAATTCAGCTTTGTAACTTGTATTAAATCAAATCAAAATTTCATAAACACAACATTCTTACGAGTTCCAACCCTTTTGTCCTCAGCATAGGGTATACTTATAGTGCTTCTGGCCCCCCAAGACCAACCTCGAAACGAGGCCAAAATTAGTTACAAATTTCAGCAACAAACTTATAACAAACTATAGCATGGAATTTTCTCCATGATTTATACCAAATAGAAGGTGATAGGGACAACACGCATGCCAGGTTCAAAACAGAAAAGCATCTTTGGAATCCAGGCTCCCTTGATCTTCTTACACATATGTCTTCAATTCCGTTTACAGCTGGAGCATGTCCTAACTGGTGCCTCTTGTATTTGGTCTTACCTTAATTTTCAATTACCTTCCACTGGTGAGGAGTAGGCATTTCCAACTTGATCATTTCTTCCACAAACACACTGACATCCAAGTGTTTAGGGTAGGAAGGTGTTGGAAATTTGGCTCATGCAACTATGAAATCAAACAGTGATTTGAATTCCCTAGACAACTTGTCAAACATAACTTTTCATGAAAGGGAATACTTCAACATATCGTCAAATTGCCTATGGTCTTGTCTACAATCGATTAACTTGAAATAATATTATTTCTGCGATAACATTGGCCCACTTTCTTCCCAGAAAAAGGGAAGACCCCTTTTGGCCAGAGGAGTGAAAAATAGAATAAAATATTTGACCTGTGTAACGAACATAAATACGATAAAAGGGGAAAAATTAAAAAACAAAGTGAAATAGCCCATGGTTTTACGAGATAGCAAATGGTTTTACTTATAATATTTAAATTATAAATGAGTTTTATAAAATATGCTTTGAGGACAAAGCATCATGAACCGAACGACAATGTAACAAACTTAAATAATAACAACAAACAAACAAACAATATATGTATATATGTATATATGTATATGTATATACATGTATATATGTATATACATGTATATATGTATATATATATATCTATATATATATATATATATCTATGCATACATATATATATACACACACACAC
>LPNX010851900.1:698475-710704 GCA_001517045.1 Pseudotsuga menziesii
ATATATGGATACGGATATTACATTGGTGTTAGAGCTAGCCCTTCATAGGGCTTCTCTCGAACTCCAGATTTTGTCCAAAATGATCAAGGTTTCCTTGAATTTAGGTCTTTGACCTCACAATGGCTTTTAGCCATCCATATTCAAAGTTTATCTGGTAAAAATTGGTTTTTGACCAAAAATTGGCCTTTGGCCATTTAAATTTCATTGAAGAAGTATTAATTCCACTCCAAATATGAAGCAAGAATGAGAGGGAAAAATGAAGAATAAAATAAAAATTATCAACAAAGAAATAAAAGGGGAAAAGTTAAAAAACAAAGTGAAATAGCCCATGGTTTTACTTACAATATTTAAATTATAAACAAGTTTTATAAAATATGCTTTGAGGACAAAGCATCATGAACTGGAAGGAAATGTAACAAACTTAAATAATAACAACAAACAATATATATATATATATATAACAATTATTAATATTAATATATATTGATATTAATAATTAATAATTAATAAATGGTTATTAGTAAACTATTCTAAAATGACACATCCTTTCATTGATGGTATCCAAAGTGCCTTTACAATTAATATATATATATATATATGGCACTCACTTTGTAATGTTTTATCATCATTCATCTTTAATATTTATTTTATATTTTCAATATGGAATTATTTTCCATTGGTTGATTATTCAATTGAGTAATCATTGAGAATATCCAGATATGGGTATTACATCTTGATTGTGCATAAAATTACACTTTGCTTAGACTATCTTCAAATGATGATGTTTATTGATTACTCTCCTCGCCCATGTGATGACCAAGACTTTGTCTTGGAAATTCCACTGTCTAATATCTTCTTCGGTCAAATTGTTCAGGAAAGTGATTGCATTCTCTATTGTATCCATGGGTCTTTTATTCAAATCTTATTTTTCCATTTGAAGATAATTTTTGGCTACTTGTGTAGTACTATCTTTATCTTGAATAAAGCCTAGATAGGGTCATATCTTGGCGGCTTCTGCTATTATCCCATCCTAGATAAGTTGTTTTGTCCCTTGTAAGGTTGCTTGGCCAAAGACTTGTTTCGCTATTTTGTTGTTCTTCTCTATCAATTCTCTGCACCGGTCTTTCAATGCTTTCCTTGCCCTTTCCATATTCTCATCCATGTCTGCCAAATTCTCATTTTGTTTTCTTAGACAAGTGATTTCTAGGGCCTTAATACTTACTTGAGAAATGGCTTGAGAAAGGAAATCCACACCAGATATCTCGGAAGATGGAATCACTAGCACTGGTTGTTCTTGATTCATTTCCTTCAACTCTTTCAAATCTTTCTCCAACTCAGCCTGCTTTGCTCCAAAATCATTTTCCTTTTCGGCCCAAAGATCTACATCTTTCTCCCATTGTTTGTCTTTCTCTTCATATTTGAGTATTCTTTCCTTGAAATTGATCAATTTAGTGTTTAAGGCTTCCTTTTCTTTCTCAATTTCTATCAGTTCATAGGTCTGTATGAGCCTGGTAGCTGGGATGTCTAGCTTTATTTTTAACAATTGAATTGTACTTTCCTTTTATTTTAATAACTTTTTGTAGCAACGCCCTTATATTCCTAGTTGTTTGCTACCAATATATCCACCTAGAGTTTCTTGATCTCGGCCTGGTGAGCCTTATTCTCTACCTTCTCCTATCGGAGCAACTCTTCAACCCTTTTCTTACCAGATGTTAATTTTGATATCTACAATGTAGCCTGGAGCAGATTAGTATAAATGATGTCACCTATCCCTCTATGTAAGTGAATCATATCAGTTTTGGGAACCCTCTTTGGATCCACTCTCATCTTGGCTACTTTGTTTCTTGTAATTACAGCCAAGTTCAATGTGCCTCTAGCTTGATCTCTGACAGTCACTAGTGAAGTATCCTGACCGAGCATTTTTTCCACCTTATCAAATAAATTCAATTTTTCCTCAAAATCCTTTTCATCGATATATCTATAACTGTCTAGTAACTCGGCTTTGGACTTGTACTTATTTACAACCTCTTTAGGGAAATTATCAAACATATACTCTTGAATTTCAAAAGTTGGGCCTTTGAATTTCACAGTTTTATTTTTTCCTTTAGCCTTTACATTATGTACAAGTTTACCTGGTTCTTCGGTCTTCTGCTTCTTGGGCATTTTGGTAGTGTCCTCTTCATCAACATCCATGGCCTCTGGGCACTCTCTCTTATTTCCCTTTTCAGACACACTAGATAAAGGGGTGATATGTTTGGCTATAGAAACAATGATGGAAAGGTCCCACTGGAAGGAATTACCTACTGGTGCAGAGGAGGTCGACTTTTCTGGCATATATTCATCATAACTAGTCTCTCTGGCATACTCCATCTAGTTTTCTTTTTCCACCAACATTTTCACTTCAATATGCTCGAATGGATTATTTATATTGGCCTACCTCCTATTGGATATGCTGTGATGAGGGTCATAGTTAATTTTTTCTTCCATGGAAAACCCCTTTTCCCTAAGCAAATTTTCAATCATTAGCAGGGATGATTTATTTTTAATGGTAAAAGGGTCAAATTCCCATGGAAATTTTATATCTGTGGGTTTCCTGAAGCCTAGGAAATGCTCCTCTTCAGTTGTTAGCCTTTTCCTGATCAACTCCAGTGTAAACATTCTCAATGTCAGAAACGTCGATAGGACATATGGCTGGTGAGTAAATACATAGACCCTAACCACAGTACTATCCTCCGAAAGGAACCAATCTCCCACTCTCCTTTCAGGAGACAACTACAACAAATTTTTCATCTCCGGAAAGACCCTAGGTAGCCTCTTCTGAAAAAGGACTTCGTACACTGGTGCCATGAGGACATTCATGAACTTGCAGTAATCCTTATGCATATATTCCATTATAACCATTTCTAGGAGTTTTAGGTTGTTTTCATTGAAGCTTAGAAACATCTTCATCAGGAATGATTGAAACCTGAAGGTTCTTGACTAACGAAATTTAATCAACTGGGAATGGATGCTTCATGCTAAAAACTCGTCAAATTTAAGATAGGTGGAAGGAGAAGAATGACTCAATGTTTCTGACACTACTTGACTCGTGCTAAGGCTGAATACTAGACTCCATAAAGGTTCAATGATGAATTTTTTTGAGTCCATACCTAAAAACTAGCTTGCTAGGGTTATCAAGGACTACGTTTCTTCGTTAAATAGGTCAAAATTAATAGGAACCAAATATTTTGCAATGGGATTTCTGGTTTCAAGCAGGTTTTGAGAAAAGCTTATTTTTTCTCGGCTGAAGACCCTAAAAAAAAATGGAGTATGTACTATACATTTTATTCCCTAGACATCTGGGTAAACTCTGAGGGGATTAGTAGATCATTTCGAATGATAAGGGAATTGACGAGAAACAGTATCTTAGACTTAGACGTTTCCATTATTACACCTTCATAAGGAGAATAGTTATCCATGCACCAGTCTACAAACTTTGGGAAACTAGGTGTTTGTTCAACAGAGAAGTAAAAGAAGTAAGAACTGAACACTCCATGAGTGTCAATTCCCTATTGCTGAAGAGTTTTCAGTTTACTCTCTGTGGCTTATACACTATTTTTTAACAAGATAGTGTCGAAAACCTAGAAGTCTTTATCTTCTAGGGCTTCTTTGACATTATGAAATTTGAGATCTTGAGCCTCTAAATATTATTTTTTGGTCATGAGAAACCATCTTAACATAGAAAAATACATACCAGGTTAGTTGACAGCTTGGTTTGGAAGTTTGTCCATGGTGGTGCTTCCTACACAATCTGAGACCTTTCCTTTCGATGCTATAGAAAAACAACTGACCTAAATCCATGTGTTGGCTATTATACTATTTTATTTCCCTATCCGACCATGCATCTTTCCATCCATATGAAGCATTAGCCGTAGATTTGGGATCCTTTAATATGAGCTGCGTAATCTTGATCGTTGGAAACTTGTACTATCGTGTTTCCTCCACATATCCCTCTGTGCACCTCTAATCAGCGGGATTGGGTTCCATCCATCGATCTAAACAACTCCATCCATATGTTGTCCAAAATAGAGGGGCCTACTGAATTTCACCAATTTTAACTGGGACTCCTTCTGTGCAGGTATGACCAATGGAATCATCTTTCACCATAGATATTTTTCCACATAAATCCTTACCATCGAATAGATCCCCTATTTAACTTGTTTCGCAAATTTTGAGATGTTATCTCCCATGGATGCTTTAGATTGGAAAAATTTACCTCCGTCACTGATCTAAGCCTTTCTTGATCTAGGTCGTCGAAACATGCTGACATTTAATTGATTTTGGAAATTTGAAACGCACTTTTTGAGGTTGCACTCAAGTTTTTTGGAATAGCTCCTCACTGTGTATTTGCTTTGCCTATTTTTCGTAGTCGTAGAAAAGCGTTCCTTCCTTTCGTCACCCTTGTGACCTAAATTTCTCCTTTATTCTCACATGATCGCCATAGGGTGGGGGGAGGGGATTATCTGTGACTCTCGATTTAGTGCTTCCCTTCACCCAACGGGCCATGGTCTTTGTAGGTCAGCATTTCCCTTCTGTCCCTGAACTTTTGAATTCATTCCTTTGCACCTTTCCTTTACCCACAAATATTTGTCCATTTTCCACAAGGTCCTTCGATATAACAGTTTTTGTGGACCTTACTCCTTTTCCCTTAGGTCCAAGACCTCCCATCTATTCAACACAAACTAGGTGCTAATAGGATACACACTCAGAAGACCTTTCTAAAACCTGAACTCTCCAGAACATACGAAGAAGTAAGGGATTACGTATGGTGTAGACCCAGTTCAGCTGATGCACAACTAACTTCAAATCTATATAAACCCTAATATGACTCACATCACTAGTTAAATATTCTGTTAACAACCAATCACTGCATGATACTCTGCAAGATTGTTCTTAGTGGGACCCAAACAAGTTCCACCCGAGCTTACCAAATCGTTGGTAGGATAATGCAGTACCTAAGCCGCTGATGCAATATTCATAGTATAATGGCTAACACCATATGAAAAGCTAGAGTAAGAAGCTATCTATCCATTTAAACACAATACTATATAAGCAGGCTTACCTAAGACGCATCTTACATTCACAACAAATTCACAATCCAAAATACACACAATACTTTATGAACAATATATACAAGGTATCTATGCTATATGACCTAGGTACTTCTATAATGTAAATCCCGTTTTGGGGCTCACCCAAACATATTCCATCATAGTCTATCAGCTCGTAGGCTTCTTTCTCTAATACACAATAGACAATGTAAGGCCCATGCCACACGGATTCTAATTTTCCACCTCCCAAATTATCGTGTTTTTGGTCATATGTCATGACCAGATCACCTTTGTTGAAGAGGCAAGCTTGAATGGATCATTTGTATTGATATTTAATTCATTGTTTATGTACCTCGGTAGCTAAGGTGGCATCTCGATGAGTCTCATAAAGCTTGTTCAAGTACAAGAACTGTCCTTCCTCTAAAGTAGTATTGGGTAGTCATTCTATAGAAATTTTCAAAGAAGGAATCTCACATTCGATCGAGAGAGTATCTTCTATCCCATACCCCAATTGAAACAAAGTGAAGCTAGTAGATGTCTCAATGGTAGTCCTATAAGCCCATAATGTGGAAAACAATTACAAATGCCAACTGGAGTTGGCTTGTCCTACCATCCGTTGAAGCATAGTTTCTTATTGATGGCTTCAACCTAGCCATTGGCATGTGCGTAGTAGGGTGTAGAGTTATCATGACGAAAAACTAGTTTGGCACTTAGTAGTGACATTATATGGTTTTGAAAATTTGAACCATGATCGGTCACAATGGCTTGAGGGACTCTGAACCTAGAGATTATGTGATTGAAGAGAAATAAGGCAACAATTTTCCCATATTTTGCATATGTAGGCATCGCCTCAGCCCATTTTGTAAATTAGTCCACGGATACAATGATGTAACCATAGACCCCAGCTGAGGTAGGCTTACAATTCATAAAATCAATGCCCCATTTTGCAAATGGTCCAAAATTAATGATAGGATGTAAAGGATCAAGGTGGGTGCGCTTTTTGGATTGAAAAAGATGGCAAGGTGGGAATTTTTTCATGGCCTCCATGCAATATTTGAATATTTAGGAACAAAATTACCCAGTGCATAAATTTTTTTAAGCAGTAGACCTCCTAGAAAAATGGCCTCCACATGCTCTAGAGTGACAGACATTCAATACTATTTCAGCATCTTCATGAGTTAACCAATGCCACAAAATTGCATCAATGCCACGATGGTACAATCTATCATTGATGATAAGATAGCACTTGGCATGATGAAGGATATTACGATGTTCATCTTGGGTTGCATTAGGATGAAAATTTTGAGTATGGAGATATAAAATCAAATCTCCATACTAGGGGTCAAACACATTAATGAGGAACATGGATTCATTGGGTAACAAATCCAAGGGTTGTGTATCCTCAGTAATATGGGGAAGATCACACATAAGCTCTGCGAATACAAGGGACTTCTTTGAACTGGATTTTGCAAACTCTAACTCGAATTCCTAGATAATGAAAATCCAGTGAGAGTATTTTCCCCCAAGCACTTGATGAGTCAATATGTAATACATGGGGTTATAATATGCATATACACTAGTTGTGCAGAGCAAGATGTGTGACGAAATTTATATACCACGATGACCGTGGCCAAAGCCAACTTCTCAACATGTGAATAAAAGGTTCCAGATTTCAGACTCTTACTTAGGTAATAAATCACATGTTCTTGGTCGTGTGTTTTTGTTTGAACTAATACCATGCAAATGGTATTTAATAATGCATCCAGGTGTGTGTGTATGTGTGTGTGTGTAATTTTTTATTTGAGAGTGTCAATTGCACATTCTGCAAAGTCATTCCAAACAAAGGGTGTATCCTTTTTTAACAAACTCATGAAACCCCATTTCTTCTCGACGTAGTTACAGATAAAACAACGTATAAATTTTTCCTTCCCTTGCAAACTTTGAATTTCAATAAAATTGGTAAGCGGTGGTAGGGCCAAGATGGCTTTGATCTTAACCAAGTTTATACAGATTCCATCCTTGTAAACATTGAAGCCAAGTTGTTTTCCAGTGTCAACACAAAAAACACATGTGTGGATTCAACTGAATTTTGTAATGGCAGTGCTTGAGAAAAATGTCTCTCAGATGCTACGAATGGGTAGGTAATTCATCGAGGTATGTTTCCATGATATGTTTGATGTCATGGAAAGCATAATATATCGTGCATTGGAACGTAGAACCATCGTTTTTAGGACAAAAGGAAACTTTCTATAGGAAAAGTTACCCCATGGGAAAATGAAGGTTGTCTTATCTTGATCGAAAGGGAGTATCTCTATCTGATTATAGCCATAAAATCCATTCATGAATGAAAATATTTTTCTCACGCAGTAGTTATCAATGATTTGATTGACATAAGGAGTAGCGAAATTATCCTTGGGACAATCCCTATTAATATCTAGAAAATCAATACAAACCCTAACTATTCCCTATCTTTTGTTCACAGGAACAATAATAGAAACTCATTCTATCAACTGCACAGGGTAAATGAACCCAGCCCTAAGAATATTTTTGACTTCTTCCTTAATGGTCATGACTTTCCATGGATGTACTTGACATAACTTTTGGTGGAATAGTTTGACATTAGGGTATGTCCTGATCTGATGAACGACGATTGAAGGATCTATCCCTGGAATTTCTTCATACATCCAAGCAAAAATGTCTCTAAATTCCATAAAACGGGTTGTATAAGACCTAAGTTCTGAAGGGGAACAATTCTGTCCCAAGTGAATATTATCTACAACTCTAGGTTTTATTGATATGTCGACAAGAATGGTCTTAGTAATATTACTTATATTTCCCTCAGACTCAATAGTGTGAATGAGCATCGGTGACTCAGGTGTAGTTACAATATCAGATGAAATCAGTGTTTCAAAATGATCTTCTACCATTTGGTAACTTGGAAGGAAAGAGGATCGGTGATGATGGTCTTTCTAGGGAATCTCATCTAAAGACATGACTTCGACCATGATGGATTCATCTGATGGAAGAGGGTATGTAATAAAATCTAGATAAGGTGGGTGGGATTAATCCAATATGGTAGGTGACAAGGGTCGAAGGCCACCAAAAGATGATCATTAATGGTGGGGTTGCTAGTGGATTGGATATCCTGGTAAGTCTCTTCAAAATGAATGAAATGTGTTGAATAAATAATTGATTTCCATTTATTTGAAGTGTCATGACTCCTGGAGGATATCATGTTCACAAGCGCAACTTGTGGAGGGGAGAATTGTTTAATGGAAATACTCCCATAAGTGAGGAATCTTTGAGAAGACCTACCCATAAATTTTGATACTGTGGAGCCGAGGAGGCTAGGAGCGAGACATTGTTTACATAATTAGAAATCGTGTCTAGAGAAAAAAACTCTAATTGAGAAACCATAACAATATTCCCTTGGAATGGGAATTGGACCACTCGAAAAAAGGGATGAAACAATTTCCTTCATTGTTTAGAACCAATTCCTACCTAGGAAGAGATTTTAATCTAAAGGAGCATCAACAACCTCGACATGGATGGACACCGATTTTCCCCCTAGTTCAATCAGGAGAGAGGAAAGTAGTCCATAAGGTTGAAAACCATGACCATCAAAGGCCTTCAAATTCATAGGTGAATGGTTACGTTAAGGGGATCCTATATCTCTCCAACATGATAGAGACATGACAAAATTCGAGGAACCTTCATCCAACACTGTGCGATGGACTTTATTCCCAATGAATTTCATAGATAGTTGGAAAGCTAACTAATGGGAGAGCCTTGACATAAAATCATCCAGTTTAAAAGTGATAATATTACTATTTTCACGATCCATAGCTCCAAGAACTGATAACAAGTTATTCCTCTACGTAGGACATGTTTGGAGTACTTCAAGGGTGGACATAGCACATGGTGCATGATCCAAATATTCTACTACATTGTAGTATTAAGAATCCTGCATAACCAAGTTAAATACATATTTTCAAATTATACTCTTTGGTGTTTGGAGGACTGTGTCAAGAATAGGTTTTTCAATATGAATATTGTTGGTAGGAGGGGTGGAAACCATAGGTTTATCCGTGGAAGTGTTATCATCTTTATTTTTTGGAGGAGGGTCATAGTTATACGATCTAGTGGAAAGACTAACTGATTCACTAGACAACATTTAAAACTCATCTATAAAAGACGAAGAAGACGTGTGCAAGGATTGATGGTCAATCAATTGTTTTTTGGTAGGGAAAGGATTGGTCAATATTGTCATGGTGGGCATGTTTTACATAAACAATTAACCTCTTCATGCCGAGTACATTCTTTGGTGAAGTGGTCACCTCCACATATGAGGTAGGGAAAATTTTCCTTTCTCCTATTCTTAGATTCGACATCTGTGTTTTGTGTTTCATTACTATCCTACTGATTTTCAAATTTATTTTATTTATTCTTTCCTTTCTTCTTCGTTCCTAAATATTATGAGGATTGAGTGGAATTTACCTTGGTAGAGGAAATAAGAGAAGAAGTGTTCTTGGGATTTTTGACAGTCTAGTTAGTAGGTTGGTTTTTCATTTTTGGGGATTTAGTCGTCGACTGCGTCTAAACCGAACCAAGTACACCATCGATTGGTGTTTTTTTTTACGGTCTTGAGGGGTCTGAAGTAGGATGGGGAGCATGTGGGATCAGCTCATAAAAATTTCCTAACTAGGAGAAAACAAAGTCCAGGTACTGAGCTCAGCAGATAGCTTGGTCTTCAGTGACAACACCTCCCATGAAAACATCCTAGGAAATGGGTGGAAGCAATGACTTCGTGAAAAAATTGATGAGTAATTGGTCGAGGATGGGGGCTTTAATCAACCTATGTCATCATCTCCACTCATGTATACGGTTATAAATATGTGTGTAAGTGGTCTAACAAAGTGAGTTCAAAATATCTATACTCGTTTTGTACAGAATTGGTTGTTGAAAATGTGTCAGAAACACCATCGCTGAGGTGTTAAAATCCAAAAAAGAGTGATGAGGAAATTCTATATACCACTTGGCAGTGGTTCCGGTGAGATTCATTTGAAATAATATCAAACTGATAGAACCATCCATTAGAGAGTTGGAGGAACACCACAAATGATAGGTCATAATGTTGTTTTTGGTGTCCTCGCTATCTTTGCCGTCAAATTTGGGTATATCTAAAGTTAACTTTACCCGAATAACGGGCCATGAAGGATCATGGTGAATAGGGTAGTTGATCAATTATGACAAATATGACAAATAAATTTTATCTAGAAATGGAATTCATTGATTAGATTGTGGGTACTTGTAATATTGATAAGGCACCTGACTACCAGTAGGGCGACAGGGCCCTAAGTGGATTGATAAACGTATGTCAATGATCCTACGATAATATGTTGGTTCAGTTGTGGTTGGTTTCTAAATGATCCACCTAATGGTCCTGCAGGTGGTGGGACTCCAATGGGCATCCCTATGGGGAGCCTCTAGGTGGTGGACCTTTGGATGGTGGACCTCCAAACAGTGGAGCTCCTGTGGTGGACCTCTAGATGGCCGATCTCCAAATGATGGAAATTCAAGTAGGACTCCACACATGTTTACAAATGTCCTTCTATTTGCAGGGACATTCGACCAATTGGGTTTCCCCCATGGGGTATTAGGGTTTCTAGGATAAGGGATGTCAGGAAAAAAAATTCCTGAGGAAATTGGTTGATAATTATGGGTAACCATTGCATGTTGATTTCCTAGGTAAAGGTACCCTTGTGTAGGTTGATTAAACATCGTTGGACCTACCATGGTCATCTCAGTGAGGAGGAAGGAATAATCGCATTTGCGGTCATGGAGATTACTCCAACCATGGGCTTCTCTAGAGCAACACTATGCCCGATATTTAAACTAGTTGTCATGGTTGTCGAGAAAACTTGTTCTGGGGGTTTCCCCCCATCCATATGGTTCATAGGATAACTAGGGATAAATGAGAGAGTTTTAGTTGATAGGGTACGGATATAAGGTTGGCTTGAATCATAATAAACTACACTTTGAACTGGTATTCTGGATGTTGATGTACATATAACTTTGGAATGTATTCTTCTGTGTATCTTATGTATTGTAACCCGATGTTTATTTCGGGATGTTTCTATTATGTATTTGAGTCATGTTGTCATGCCTCGATGTTCCGATCGGGAGGATTAATAATGTAAACAAGTCTTGTCAAGTCATTATGTCAGAACCCCAAAAATTTCGAAAAAATTAAAATTTTTAAAATAGCATATATACTCATTAAATGTAGTCATTAACTGTTTGATTAGTTTTAAGTTACTGGAGTTGTAACCGAATGATCTTTTGATTATACTTAACTTTAAAGAGTAGTTTTTTTCCAGTTACTGATTGTTCTTCTGTTTGCGACACAAGGTGGGTTTGTCATGAAGGACTGGGCTTACTTAGCTTTCGAGCTAACGCAACAGTTTTCTCTTATTACAGGTATACAGGTAAGAAGTACGGGTCGTTGTTAACAAGTCTCAGAAGTTTACAATACGATTTGTTGTATATAAATTAATTAGTAAAAGTACATACATGCTAGATAGAATTACCATGCTTCTAGATGTACAATTTTTACTAAGTTTTCTTTGAGACTTAATGCTAGAGAATTGAATTCTACACATAGAGATGGTAGTTAACTATTCTATATAGAAATATAGAGTTTTAACAAGTATACAGAGTACAAAACCATTAAATGTCCATACTGAAGGTAAATGTAAGAATGTAATAATTATTTCTTTACTTAACAGCTAGCATGGTAGAAAATCACAACATCAAAGGTTTACTTCTATTATTCATAGTTACTGTAACATGTCATGTTTAGATTGCATCATAATCAGATTTTCAACTGCAATTGTAAATGATAAGATATTACAAGTATCGATTTATACTTTTCTTACTTTGAGCATTTACAAGTTTATTGTTTGACACAAGTCTTCCCTTCATAAATTTAGGGTTTTACACTGCCTTGGAATGCTACTCTATTTCCAAGATCAACATTTGGATAGAAATCAAAACGCCTTTAGGATCAGTCCTAGACTTATCATATTTAACCCCTTAATGAATTTTCAAGACTATACTATCAAGCAAAGAAGGTTAAA
>LPNX010851900.1:711783-732701 GCA_001517045.1 Pseudotsuga menziesii
AATGCTCCTTATGGGACCTCCACGCGATGATTTGGTTTATAGATTAGTCAAAGGGGACAACGGTCGTGGAACTTTAGAACTTTACCCACTGCATGCAAAGTATTTTGAGTACTACGTGGTCACGTTTCAGCCATGCATTGGCGCTTTAAAACTGTTGACCCAACCCTAATTCATCATTCCTCCTTTGACTTCGGGCCTTTGGCCACTCTGCAAACCCTCCTGGTTCATTTTTCTATTGTGTTGTCTGCTATCGGTCCTCCTGCTGCTCCAGCTCTTTGTGAGCTCAGCTACTGCATCATGTGGGGCGATTAGGGAGTTGAAAAAATCGTTGCTTATCTCTGCAATACCTCCGTTATGTTACTTAGGCTCTGTTTGTGACAGTGTTTATCTTTCTTTGTTTCCACGAGAGTGATTCCTCCTCCATGTAGCGTGGCTTATGATGTCTGCAGACTGTGTGTTGTTTACCAGGATAAAATGTTGCAGCAGTAGGGTTTTGCCCTGTCCATTGATTTGCTGGGGTTTCTTTTGCTGTCAGTGGTGGAGTGTGTTATCAACGTTGTTCCTATGCCGTCGATTTGCAGGTTCATTGCTCAGGCTGGTCGCGGCATCGCTGTGTGGGATTATCCACTGCCAAGGTAAATAAATGTATTCGTTTTCTTCAATGTTACAACTAACAAAATGTTAATACATTTCTTTGCAATAATAAAGTAACTAACAGTCAGCTCTGAATATGGTTTTGCAGATACACCTTTTTACTTTCCTCTGCATATAAAAGGAATGAGGGTTGCGGCAACACGGGCCACGGTAAGCCCAGGTCTCTCCACAGCTTGTCCACTTTGTTTGAATCCTTAAGGGATTGTGATGGGTTGGTCATTGCAGCCCTTTCTGACCTTCGTGGTTTCTGGTTGTTTGTTTGATGATATGCAATCATGGGTTAATACCCTAGCTCTCAAGCAGAGCTTTCTGGCTTCGATCGTGTGTGCAAAAACTCGTTTGTAATTATTATTGGGTTTATAAAATTGAACAGGCTGTAAGCCTTCATGTTTACTGTGTTTATAAGATTGAACAAGTTGTAAGCCTTCGTGTAAATTTTTGTTACTGCCGTGGGTAACACTACTGCACTGGCTTTTATTTGTAGTCAATACATTATGTATTTTGTAAAGATTAGGGTGTTTACCCTGGGTTATTATACCCGTAAATGGTTACTGCAATCTTCTCCTGCATTCTTTACTTGCTTACGCTATAGAAGTTTCGAATTCCTATTAAGCTTAATTTTTTTATTTCTTATTAACATAACTGTGAGTAAAAATGCTGTTAGTTTTACCATTAGTTAATTTACTTGTAAATAAAATGGATTTTATAGGGTTTAACCCTAAATTGTAGTGAAGGATAATAATACTGTTCTTATTTCTTTTTAAATTAAAAAGAAAATTAAGTTAAGAAAGCGACTGTAATCATTAGGTTTACTGATTAAAAGTTTAAAACAATTAAGCTTGACTGCCGAGCATCCTGTACTTCTGTCTTTTCTTCCTGTACAGATAAACATTTGATTTGTATACTGAAAAATTAAGTGTTATTATCTAGTTTATAATTTAATCTTCTTATTAATAAGAAAATTGTAAATGATATACTGTTTATACCCTGATGATAATATAGGGTTTATATCCCTCTTTCAATTTATCTTGGCATTGTCAGTAAATTTGTACTTATAACTCAGTTATTTAAGTAGTTCTTAGATACAGTATAAAATGTTTTAAGTTTTACTTACAAAAAACAATAATACTTCTTATATTAATAAAAATCATATTCTTGTTTTACATAAATAAATTATTATTATAATCGCTATATTAACCTTCTCTGAGTACTATTTTTTCTATATTAATGTTCTTAGTTTATTTCCACCAGTTTATTGAAAATAGTACTTACTGATTAATTTAGATATAATTTATACCATACTGTCTATTTTCGTTTATAATTCAATTATTTTCTTAGTTATGATAGTTATTTATATATGTTCAGTGTTTAGTTTATCTCTATCTAGGATTATCTTATAAGCATACTTATTAATATTGTTCAGAATATTTACTTAGTTTGTTTTAGTTTATTTTTAACAGAAAGATTTATTCTATTTTAAAATCCTATTACCAGTTCTGGTATTTAAACTAGATGGTATAATTATACTATTCTGAAAGGAAATACTGTATAGTAAAACAGTAAATAACCTAGTCTAAAATCTACTACTCTGTCTAAACTTTCCAATAATAGAATTACTGAAAAACAAAATATAGTACCAGGAAATGGTTTTAGAATTGAAGGAAAATAAACTTATGAATTTGTGGAACACTTGTAGTTACTGAAAATAACTAAATAAGAAGCTCGGTTCAGAAGGATACTACTTCCCAATACCGAGATACTGTGCTGGAGTACGGTCTGGTGAACCCAGATGTGGAAAAACACAGTAATTCTTTTATTTCATCAAAGATTAACTACTAATAACCTGAGGTATTCACATTACTAACTAGCTAAATTTTCTGTCACATAAATAAAACATATCATTCATCCATTCATACTCATTAAAACATAAATAGATAAATGACAGAACCTACTTAAGCTATGGACCACAACAACAATGGGAGGCCGTTCCTCCCTTCCAACTCCTGGAGAGTGCTCAGACAGCGACTCCTCAGGACCCCCGAGCTTGCTCTAGTCTCCCTGGCTGGAACTAGGTGCAGCAAAGTCAGATACCAGTCTTCAAACTCAGTATTAACCCAGAACTTTTTCAGTAAGCTCTCCCAACTAACAAGCTGTAATAAAACATGTTACTGCAGCAATCCTCTCAGACAACTTCCTTACTGTTTTTCCCTCTTTCCTCAATGAATTTCCTAAATAACATTCACCTGAATGAATTCTCTCTGGAAAATCTGAGCAGCCTCAACTCTCTTCATTGAGTACTTTTAAAAGATTGCCTAGGTCTTTTTTTGGGTTAACTGTCATTTAATGAGCCACCTGCTCTAATCCCACTTTCTTGGGGGATCATGACCCCAAATGTAGGGAAGTTGCCACCTGCAATTTAGGAAGTATTTGAGGATACTGATACTTGTCTATTGCCTTCCAACTAGTTCCATCCACCAATTTGACCAGTAACCTCTTTTTAACAGCTCTCCCATGCTGTTGTCTCCATAATTTATTTATTAATAATAAAAATATTCTGAATTACATTCCAATTCTGTTGACTCTGCTGAGTCATCAATCCTACTTAGCATTATATTTAACATAATGTCTCAGGAATAGAATTAAAACAATTTACATAATTTTACAAAATTGGGGTATGTGACATACACACCCCCTTAAAATGTAACATCGTCCTCGATGTTACTTATTCTTCATCCTATGCAACCTCCTAGAACAGATTCAGGTATGCTTCCCGCATCTTACTTTCCAGTTCCTAAGTAGCTTCTTCAAGACAAAGGTGCTTCCATTGCACCTTCAGCTGTCCAATCGTGCGGTTCCGCAGAGTAATTTCCCTCCTCCCGAGGATACAATCCGGCTCCACCAGAACTTCTCCTTCTGGTTCCACCTGTACAACATTCCAATCAATTACATGAGTAGCATCATGCACATAATTTTTCAGAACAGAAATATGGAAAACATTATGCAATTTCAAATTAGGTGGTAATGCTAACTGATATGCAACTTGACCAATTCTGGATAGAATTTCAAACGGACCACAGTAACGTGGTGCTAGTTTTGCACAACTCCCCAGTCTTAGGAAGATTTTATTTGGTCTTAACTTTATGAACACATGTTCACCCACCTGGAACTCTTTGGGAGTTCTTTTCAAATATGCTTGGCTCTTTTGTCGATCCTATGCCACCTTTAAGTTTTCCTGCACTTGTCTCACAATCTGTTCCATTTCCTTCAATAATTCAGGCCCTAACACTAATCTATCTACTGGATTATTCCAGGAGATAGGAGTGTTACATTTACGTCCATACAGAATTTCAAATGGGCTGAACTTAGCTGAGGATTGATAGTTATTATTATAAGCAAATTCTGCTAAATGCAAGTAATCCTCCCACTTACCTAGCTGATCCTTAACATACATTCTTAACAGATCTTCCAACATCTGATTCACTCTTTCTGTCTCTCCATCTGTCTGAGGATGGAAAGAGGTGCTGAAATTCAGTGTTGTGTTTAAGCCTTTAAACAAGGATTTCCAGAAATTCCCTGTGAATTTAGGATCCCTGTCTGAAATAATAACCTTAGGTACTCCATGTAACCTAAAAATCTGCTATATTAGCAGCCTTGTAGGTAGTCTTGACAGGAATGAAGTGTGCTGATTTACTTAACTTGTCCACCACCACCATAATTGAGTCATTTTGATTCTAATTTCTGGGTAATCCAGTGATGAAATCTAAGCTGATTATCTCCCACTTCCAACTAGGAATAGGGAAGGGTTGCAATAAACCAGCTGGATGTTGGTGTTCTGTTTTCACTTGTTGACAGTCCAAACATCTAGCTATATACTCAGCTACTTCAGATTTCATATTAGGCCAGAAATATTATTTTCTTAACATGGTGACAGTATTTTGGTAGCCTGGATGCCCTGAGTAAGGGGTTTTATGAACTTCATCCAGAATCAGCAATTTAACCTTAGGCACATTAGGCACATACAATCTGTCCTTAAATAATAAAAATCCATCTTTATTTAGACTATAACCTTTTATTAAACTTTCTGCAGGTTCTTCTTTAGCTGTAACCTGTAATTTTTGATAAATTTCATCCAATTTTATCCCTTCAGTCAGCTGTTCATTTAAATCAGAAGCATAAGTACTGATTGCTGCTGTAAAATTCAGCTTTGCATTTCTGCTCAAAGCATCAACCACCTTATTTTCTTTTCCTTTTATGTGCTGAATTTCGAAGTCGTATTCACTTAAGAAGGTTAACCATATTGCTTGCCTTGCATTTAAGTTGGGCTGATCTAAAAGGTATTTCAGACCCTTATTATCAGTCATTAAAGTAAACTTTCTGCCTATTAAGTGGTGTCACCACATTTTTAAGGCATGAATAACATCAGCAAGTTCCAAATCATAAGTGGCATAATTATTTTTGTAGATTTTTAACTTCCTAGACTCATAGGCAATGACATGCCCATCCTGAGTCAGCACTCCGCCTAAACCATCATTACAAGCATCAGTACATACCACAAAATCCTTATTAGGATCTGCTATTCTTAGAATAGGCGCAGTTGTTAACAGAGTTTTTAATTTCTTAAAATTTTCTTCACATTTTAAGTTCCAATCAAATTTATTGTCTTTCTTTTGCAAGAAAGTGATTGGATTAGCTATTTTTAAAAAACCTTCAATGAATCTCCGGTAGTAACCGGTAATTCCCATGAAGGACCTAACATCTGTTACATCTTTTGGTACTGGCCAATCTTCGATTGCCCGGATCTTTTCAGGATCCACTGAAATCCCTTCCTTAGTCACTACGTGACCTAAGTACTGGATTTCATCCTTAAAGAAATCACACTTGCTGAACTTCACAAAGAGCTGTTGCTCTCGTAGCTCTTGTAAAACTATCCGTAAGTGTTCCTTATGTTCCGCTTCATTTTTAGAATAAATTAAGATGTCATCGATGAATACGACAACAAATTTATCTAAGTATTTATGCATTATATTATTCATCAGACACATAAAGACAGTTGGGGCATTAGTAAGCCCAAATGGCATTACGACAAATTCGTAATGTCCATACCTTGTCCTGAAGGCTGTCTTGAAAATGTCCTCATCTTTAATTCTCACCTGATGATATCCTGATCTCAGGTCTATTTTTGAGAACACCGTAACTCCACGTAGCTGATAGAACGGATCATCTATGTGAGGCAACGGATATCTATTTTTAATAGTCATTTTATTTAGTTGATGGTAATCTATGCAGAGTCGCATAGTTCCATCTTTCTTTTTAACAAATATTACTGGTGCTCCCCAAGGGGACACACTGGGTCGAATATATTTTCTTATCTATTAACTCCTTTAACTGTGATTTTAGTTCATTAAGTTCTAAAATGTTCATACGATATAGAGCTTTCGAGCTAGGTACAGCACCTGGTACCAGCTCAATAGTGAAATCCAGTTCCCTCCCAGGAGGTAATCCTGGAATTTCCTCCGGAAAAACATCAGTAAATTCGTTTAACACAGGAATATCCTCTATTTTTATTTTATCTTTTTCAGATTTATTTTCGTCATCTGTAATAGTTACAGCATAGGCTTTGCACCCTTTCCTGACTGCTCTTTTGAGTTGTAAGGAAGAAATATGCCTAATTACAGTTTTCCTAGGAACACCCTTAACTGTTACTGGTGGTTCATTATTATTTACACACGTAAATGTTTTATCAAAATAGTTTAAAACTACCCTGTGCTTTTCTAACCAATCCATACCAATTAATAAGTCATACGAGCCAAGTGGCAGAACATTTAACTTAACAGTAGTTTTAAAGTCATTCATAACTAAAGCACACTCCTTAACATAACAGGTTACTTTCCTTTTTTCCCATGTGGCTAATTGAACTATCCAGGAGTTATCAAACTTTTCAACAGTCAAATTACACTTTTCTACTATCTTAGGTGAAATGTAACTAATACTAGCACCTGGATCTATTAAAATATTTATAGGGGTTTGGTTAACCATACCTTCTACTTCCACCATGGAAGTTTGATAATCAGCTTGACGGTTCTCCAACGCTGCATTGATTCGGGGCATAGTCCTTGCAAAATCTCCAACAGTCATTTCATCTTGTATAGTATGAATATTGCTGTTTGGCTTCTTCCGATTTGGGTAGACTGAAGCATAGTGCGGGCCATTGCACTCCCAGCACTTAACAGGCTCCTTTCGTTCGAAATTCTTAGTGAAATTTCCATGATTGTTTGAAGCTTCCTTGCCCTTGAAGTTATTGGAATTATTGAAATTATTAGGAGCACCATTTCTGTTTCCCTGGAAGTTCTTACCATTAGAATGATTTCTGTTCTTATTATTCCTGAAATTCTTCTGGGATACAAACTCTTTTTTCTTGAACTCAGGCTGATTACTGTTCTTTTAGCCTTCCATTTGGCTATACCTTCTTTCTTTTTGTTCTGTTCAAAACAGAAATTTGCCTTTCTCATGGCTTCTTCCAGAGTTTTAGGGTTATCATATTCGATTCTGTCCTTTATATGATATGGCAGGCAGCTGAGAAACCGCTGTACTTTAGGTTTCTCATCAACTAAATATGGCACATACCTTAAAAGACTTAAGAATTTACTGTTTAAGTCCTTCATAGTCATGGATCCTAACTTTAACTCATAAAATTCTTTCGCCCTTTCTTCATCGTATTGTTCGGACAGAAATTTCTTCTTGAAGTACCTTTTAAAAGTACTCCAATTGACTTCTTTTTCTTTGATTCTCTTGACTCTTTTCAGATCTTACCACCATATATCTGCCTTTCCAAAAAGATTATAGATGTCCATTCTCACCTTCAGCTAATTTGAATAGTTGTATATCTGAAAATATTTCCTCATCCCGGATAACCAGGACTCTGCCTCTTCCCCTTTTTCAGTCTCTCCGTTGAAAGTTGGGGGCTTTATTTTTTTGAACTCCCCGAAAATCTCTTCGTATGGCCTGTACTTTTTCTTTCTGTTATACAATTCAGCCTCACTATTGTCACTAGTAGTGTAGTAGCTTTGTTGTTCCCTGAGCCCTTCAGATGATGAGCTACTTTTAGCCTTAACCAATTTTATTTTTTTAGATCCTTTCTGATGACTAGCTTCCTCAGATTCAGATCTTTTACTCCTCCCTTCTGTCTGGAATTTTTTATATCAAGATTTGGTTTAACTCCTCTTGAGTCTTTAATATCCTTTCATTATCCTTTTTGACTGATTCCATTTCAATATTTAAATCCTTTATAGTCTGTATCAGCTCTGAAGAATGAGCAGTCATCTCTTCTAACACAGGCTCTCTAGACATCTGTCTTGTCTCAGTGTTTGGAGACTCTTCTTCAGCATATTCTCCTAACTTCTCCATACCTGTAGAAGGAGAAAGTCGACGAAGTGGACTTTTACGAAGACCGACTTAGTTGATCAGCCAACTAAGTCGATGGGCTGACTTAGTCGATCAGTTGACCAAGTCGGTCGGCCGACTAACTAGAAAGATTAAGTCGGCTAACTAAAAGTCGTGTCGGTTCACCGAACCGACAGGTAGTTATTTTGTAACTGTCTATACATTGTATATATTAGGCTGTTGAGCCAAATGAGAACTCATTTCAGTTCTCTGCCTTGTATGAACTCATTGCATTAATATAATCTGTTATCTTAACTGTTCTTGTCTCTTGTCTCTGATTTATAGTTATGTTTTAGTATGTATTATTGGTAACCTTATGTGATCTGTGAGATTACAGCATTGGTTCCATTGCCAGTAGTTTATGTCTAAAATATATGCTCACATATGATACCAGAGCAGGAGATCAAGGACTGGTGGGACCGTAAATTTGCGAACTACTTGCAAAATTACGCAAGAAGAAACAGATTGACAGTCGCTGAAGCCAAAGCAAGATTTTTCACAGAGACACATGAAAAATTCGTCGAATCAGTGCCATAACCATTGAAGCAGCTTCTGGATGAGAAAGACAGACGCGACTAAAGAATATCAGTTTCTAGATAAACTGTTCTGAGGGGGACGAACAAATTTGTCGGAGTGGTTTGAGAAAATTGTCGATGACTTCTGTGCGGAGCAAGCAGTCGAAGACCGAAGGTCGGTAGGAACTATAAAAGCGAAATTCTACACAGATTTCACCGAACAATTCTTGTGCTCCTTGCTGACATTGCTATTCAAATTCTTGATAGAGAACGGAGCAGGCCATATCGTCGAACCTAGACCACCATTGTGCGAACAGCCACCAAACACTAACTGGGTGGAGAAGCAGAGGAAGTGGGAGAAATTTATTGCAGAAAGGGAGTGGGAATACTTCCTGAGCAAGTGATTCGAACTATCCGGTATTTCTAAAAGCGTCGGGTAGGCTATGGGGGGGTAGCTGGTCATGTGTCGGAGGTAGAGTATAGTGGATCCTAGTCGACCTAAAAAGAGATAGCCGTCACCAGTAATGAAAAGTCGACCGTAGAGGACCCAAAGAAATAGTATTGTATGGAAGTATGTCGGACATTCAGAAACAGGAAAGGGACGAAAGACAGCAGAGACGGGAAGTAAGACGTGAAAGAGCCACCGGGCTACGCAAAGAACAAAACCCTAGGGAGACTGACCGTGAAGAGAATCCGCCAGAGTCGGGTCATGACCAACAGGAAGAGGGCGTAGAACAAGAGGTGTCCCCTACGAAGGAAGAAGTATGGATAGAGCAGCCAGAAGCTCTCCAGTTAACAGCTCCCGGTGAAGGAACGACCCTTTCCCCACTAAATCCCCATACCAGAATACAGACTATTATCGAAGATGACCTCCGACTAAGAGCTGGTGACTATAGTATTTGGAGTCAACTAGGTGATGACACGTACACCAGACGACATATTGTCATACGCTGACCATTCGAAGGGAACTGGGTGATGATTCAAGTGGCACCCTCCCTCCGAAGTATCCACTTGCTCTTACTGACACATGAAGGAGCACCCCCCCCCGCCAAGTACAACTTTTGAATAAATTGAACAAGCAGACCTACGCACACAAAATTTTAGTGGACCATCGACAGTAGAAATCCACAACAACCCACTATACATCGAAGAAGAATCGACCACCGACGAAGGCACAAGTTCCGTCGACCAAAATTCCACAGGAGCGCCTACATCAACAACCCCACCACTTTCACCACCACCCACACCTCCGACACCGCCAACTTTTGAGAGCAGTGAAAGTGATTCCGACATGGGTCACAGATCAGCTCACATTCCTCTCTATGAGGGAGATGAAGACCCCAGACGACATTGGTTCGTCTATGAGTCGATCTGGGAAGCAAAAAAGGTGACGGATGAAGACCGACAAATGGCTCAGTTCGCGGGAGATTTACGGAAAAGGGCCTTGACCTGGTACATGACCTTTTCAGAAAGAAAACCCAGAGCAACGAAAGCTGAGATCAAGGCACAGTTCCTATCATTCTTCAAAACCCCAGATGCTAAGCACCTGGCCACCAAAAAGCTCAAGACAACACAACAAAAGCCAGGGGAGACAGTCCGCGACTACGACAAACGTTGGAAGTACCTATTAAGCCAACTAGATTATGTTATTGATGAAAAACTACTAATTCAATGGTTCCTTGCAGGATTATCACAGAAAGTACACCGACATATCAGTCTGGAAACATTCAATACATATGAAGATGCGCTGACCAAAGCTCTGCAGGTGGAAATGGATGAAGATATACCTGCGTACCTGACGAACCACAGGATAGAAGAACAACTAGAGAATGTGCAGAAGTCTTTGAAAGAACTGACCCTCAAGAATCAAGAAATCTGGTGTACTAAATGTTCCACGGCCGGACACTCGAAAGATAATTGTCGACATGAATACAGTCGACAAGACGTCCGCTTTGTGCAAACTAAACCATTTTACGACATTTGCCAGGAGCACGGAGATCATTCTACGAAAGAATGTTTGTTTAACATGAAGAACACAAAAGCTTCCTGGTGCGCCATCTGCGAGAAAAAAAGTCACAACATGGTCGACTGTCAATTAAACCTGAAAAACCGACATAATTATCAGGCGGTCTACCAGACGAATGCAGTAGCGCAAAACAATGAGCAAAATAATACCAATGACCAGAACGGGAAAAGATACGAAGGTCGACGATATGAGCGCTGGTACGACAATCGACAATAAGGGTTTGGAGGAAGAGGTCGATTCGTCGGGAATCGCGACATACGACCGCGTCAATCTACCCAGTGCTTTATATGTCATAAAGAAGGGCACCGATATGCCGACTGTCCATACAAGGACAGGACTGATCTGAAATTCTGTAACCATTGTGGAGTAGGCGATCACTCTCTGGAGGATTTCCCTACCATGTTAGAGAAAATCAATAATAAGAAAAATGTTAATGTATGGTCTTGTGTACAAAAGCATGATGTGCTCACTACTAAGAATCTGCATATCGTTACTCGACAAGGCACAAAAACAGGCCCTGATAATCCTCAAATTAGTAAAATAAAAAACACAAATGGTTATCCGGATCCTATGAAAGAAAAACAAGCATATCAAGAAGCCACCCACATATTCCACGACATTGCACAACAAGACGACCTTATTAACAGTCGACTTAGCATGACACAACAATTAACCCATCTCATTCAAAATGACAAATCCGTAGCCTAGTTCATTGATTTATTACATGAAATGAAAAGTACTAATCCCGAAAAACAAACTAAGAACATATGCAGCCTAAACCAAAAAGACAAAAACGATGTCGACCCACTTGTTGACTTGGAAATCGAAGGGTATCACGCCCGACAAGTAGTTCTCGATTTCGGATCTCAGGTAAATATCATGACCAGGGATACATGGGAAAAGATGGGAAGACCTCGACTCTATGAATCAGGTATTTACCTAAAACTCACCGACCAAGGTCTCATTGAACCCATTGGGGTTTGGAGAGATGTCGACACGACTATCAAAGGAATTTCGACTAAGGTTGACTTTGAAATCATCGACCCTAAAGAAGGATCTAGCTCCTTCCCAGCGCTAGTTGGTCGACCTTGGGGACGAAAGATGAAAGCCTCCATATCCTTAGACAAAGAACGAAATAAATTAAAAGGAAATGGTCACAAAGTCATTGTACCCATTAATCCTGCCCAAGGACAACCTTGGATAGAACTAATTGATGAGGAAGTCGATGTTAGACAGCTTTACCAAATCCATAACACTACCAACTATACAGAGCCAAACATCTATGGGGAACTTCACTTAGGTAACCAAGACTCAATTGGTTATAATTCAGATGCTGAATTATATGACTGGGAAATGGAAAATTATGAAACACAATCAAGAGGGTGCTGGACTATAAAAAAAGTACAGAAAAAACCCACCTGACAGTGCTTCATTGTATCAATTATCCCCAAACTCTTTGAAAATAAAGTCAAGGAACGACCTACCTTACATCCAACCAACTTACACACTACTCAACTGCCCAGGTATAAGGAGAGGGAATCCCCAGTCATGCACATTGAACAAGTATCTAAAAATATTGGAGAACATGGCAGACTTCAAAGCTTAGTGGAAACATTTACCGTTCAAGCAGCTAGGTGGTGGGACACCCATCAGACAAAATTGCAGAGCTGGACAACTGCTTCAACTTTCTTTGTCGAACGATTTGGTGGAAAAAAGTTAACCCAGGATGCTCAAATACCTCTCTTTATCCAAGGTCAAGACCCAGAAGAACACATTAAGACTTGTGAAAAGGAGTGGAGAAGACTTGGATATAAAGATGAGAGAGCCTAGCCACATTTGTTCCCTTCACCACTAGCCGACTTACCCAATAAATGGTATAAGATGGAGGAAGCTCGAGGAGAAACCTTCTTTTGGCATGAACTTAAACAAAATTTTATTAAAGACTTCCAGTTAATACCTCAAAACAACCAATTGGCTGGGACAGCACGCCAAATCAAACAATTTCTCCAACCGACAGAAAAACAACCCTTCCAAGACCATCAACAAATCAAGGACTGTAACAAGATACAAACTGAATCAAAATCCAAGTCGACACATTTACACTTAGAAAATGAACACATGGAAGGTAAAAGCTTCAGATGGAAGACCGACCACATTGAAACAACCAAACCGATCTACTCAATCTTGAAAGTCGAGACTACCGACAAACCAGATCTTGACAGAATGACTGCAGCCGACTTCCATGCCACATTCTCATAGTTCACAGAAGGAAGTCGGCCAATCAATGAAGCTAAAGCACCAGAGTGGCTAGATGCCAAAGTGAAAACTAAGGAGGTCAACATTTCAAATGATGATCGACCAAAAATAGCCAAGATTGGTGACTACTGGAATGAACAGCAGACCACTAAAATAGTGAATTTACTTAGAGAGTTCTAGGATGTCTTTGCAAGGGACTATAAAGACTTAAAAGGTTTAGTACAAGAGATGGGAAAAATGAAAATAGATACTAAACCTGATGTCCGACCTGTCTAGAAAAGACCTTATAAACTCACTCATAAGTACAAAGACATAGTTAAAAAGGAAATAGACAACATGCTAGCAGCAGGGATCATTTACCCCATCGATCAGTCTGAATGGGCAAGTCCCATGGTCGTCCAGCCAAAGAAACACGACCCGACAAGGTTGAGAATTTGTGTAGACTTTAGGGAGCTTAACAAAGTCACATTGACAGATCCATTCCCAACCCCCTATGCTGATGAAATCTTAAATGAAGTGGCAGGACATGAATGCTATTCCTTCATAGATGGATTCTCAGGGTATAACCAAGTACCAATAGCAAAGGAAGACCAGAGAAAGACAACATTTGTCTGTGAATTTGGCTCTTTTGCTTACATAGTTATGCCTTTTGGGCTAAAGAATTCACCTGCTGTGTTTTCCTGAATTGTTGTCAAGACCTTCCAAGAATATATCTATAAGACCATGGCAGTATACTTCAATGATTGGACTATATACTCCACCTTAAAAGATCACTGCACATGGCTCCGACTTATGCTAGAGAGATGTCGACAGATCGAACTATCCCTGAACATTAAGAAGTGTATCTTTATGACCCCTATAGGAATACTCTTAGGGCATATTGTCTGTAAAGATGGTATCAAAGTCGATTTTGCCAAGATTAAAATCATCCTTGACCTGAAACCCCCAATAAATCCTAAACAAGTTCGGGTGTTACTTGGACATACAGGATATTATAGGAAGTTCATAAGACACTATTCAGACATGACCTACCCTCTAGAAGAATTACTAAAGGAAGACCAAGAATTTAAGTGGACAGAAGAATGCCAGATCTCCTTCGACAAACTGAAAAGAAAACTGGTCGAAGCCCCCATACTCAAATTTCCAAACTGGTCGACCAAATTTCATGTGCATATCGATGCCTCAGGCATAGCAATCGGCGCAATCCTGACTCAACTAGGGGATGACGGGATGGATTACCCTATAGTGTACAGCAGTTGAAAATTAAATAAGGCTGAAAGGAACTATTTGACCACTGAAAGAGAAGCCCTAGGTATGGTCTTTGCTCTCCAAAAGTATCGACATTACCTATTGGCCAACCCTTTCACATTTTATACCGACCATCAAGCTTTGAAGTACCTTGTTAATAAACCCCTTCATCATGGAAGAATTTGTCGATGGCTACTTCTTTTTCAAGAATTTGAGTTTGAAGTAGTGGTCCGACCAGGAAAGTTAAATGTCGGGCCCGACCACCTATCTCGTATCGACACAGGGGAGGAACCGACTGGAGTCGATGATGACTTGCCGGATGCACATCTATTCCGCATAGAAGTAGTACCCGAAGAACTAGAAGAAATAGCTCAGTTCCTAGAGACAGGTCAGGCACTAGAAGGTCTGAACACCAAGAAAAAACAAATCTTAGCTATGAAAGCTGCACCCTACAGCCTCATCAATGGATTTCTGTATAAAATGGGGTTAGATGACATTCTCAGAAGGTGTGTACTCGACCATGAGAGAGAACCAATCATGCATGAAGCACACTATGGACCTGTAGGAGGACATTTCCAAGCAGACACCACTGCAAAGAAAATCCAACAGTCAGGATTATGGTGGTCGACAATCCACAAAGATTACAAAAACTTCGTTAGTCGATGTGACAGATGTCAACAACTTGGTCGACCTCTGCCGAGCACAAAAATACCCTTGATATCTGTAAACCCTAGCCTCACATTCTAAATTTGGGCTGTAGACTTCATAGGACCTTTCCCTATCCCTGCCAAATGATCAGGTGCAAGATATATTATCACGACAGTGGAATATGTCACTAAATGGGCAGAAGCTGAACCCGTCGACACATGTTCAAGTGAGGTAGCTACTAAGTTTATCTACGAAAACATTATCACTAGATTTGGATTCCCACTCACATTAATTAGCGACCAAGGATCACATTTTATCAACAAAACCATCAAAAACTTGACCAACCAATTTCACATCGACCACCGACGAAGCACCGCATATCACCCTCAGTCGAACGGCGCAATTGAAGCTTTCAACAAAACATTGAAAAAAGGGTTAACCAAAATATGCAGTACCGACAAAGACGACTAGGATGAGAAAATCCCTATGGTTCTCTGGGCATATAGGATAGCATATAAACGGTCCACTGACCAAACCCCCTTCCGACTAGTCTACGGGAAAATAGTAGTCGTCCCCCTACATTTTCGACAGCAGAAACCTATTATTGCACAACTATTACATGTCGATGTCGAACAAGCAAGAAAGGACCGACTATTTCAACTCAGTCAGCTCGAAGAACATAGACTCATGGCTATCCAGCACTAGGAAATTCACAAACAACAACAGAAAGCATGGCATGACCGTAACATCAAAAACAAAAACCTGTCGGTCGGTGACCTTGCTTTACTTTATAACAGTCGAGTCAAAGGAAAACCCAAGAAACTACATACGGAATGGATGGGACCTTACATTGTCGATGAAATACACCCGAATGGCTCGGTCCAACTAAAGACATTACAGGGCCTAGTATTTCGGAAGCTCGTTAATGGAGCCCGACTTAAAGGTTACCAAGATTATAAAATAAAAATAAAAAAACGGCCTTAACCGTCAATCAAACCCCATAAAAAAGAACCTAAAAATGTCCAAAACAAAACAATACAATCACACACAACAACCATGACATCAAATCACTACTTCGATAACCGACATCATCATCTTCGACCATCCTCATCGACCAGCCCGACCGACCATTTTCACCTCCGACATCGACCGATGACCTCAAGAGTCCCATCACGCATTGATGGCCTCGAGCACCGCACGCATTCCACCATTAAGTCCCAGCCAAGTATTACAGCCATACTGTCCAGTCTGCCATTAATATGTCCATCCTTGCACGCAAAAACACCCACGCCTATAAATACTAGACACTCGAAGACCCATCCACCACACCCTTTACCCACAGAGCCTCCGCAATCCCAGTCGACTAAACCCCAAGAACCCTGTAACACCTTCGACCAACCCGACACAATGGCACCCAAACTGACCCGAGCAGTGGCTAAAGTGAGAGAGCTACAGGAATAGGACACACCTTTGGTCCGCCACTTAAAGAACATCAAAAATGCCAAAGTCCAAGACGGCCAATGGCAGAAACTCTGGACAGAAATCCAAGAATGGGCCTATGTCAACAAAAGGATGACCTAGGCCACTGAGAAGATCTGGAAGAGAACCATCTTCAACTACCCTAATGCACCACTAATGGCAAGCTTCGTTGGGACGAAAGAAGCAGCGGTCAAATTCATTATCAGCTGGTACCACAACAGTCGATTCTACTTCGACCGGCTGGTTGACATTACCGGGGATGTTATCTCCCGACTTACTGGTCTATCCAACCAAGGAAACCCTGTACCGATTGGGATTAAAGAAGGGTTAGTCGAAGAGCTTACAGGCTCGCCATCGGGAAAGAATTCCAAGGGGCTGATGATTGGACAGATCGCGACACGGATGCCACAAATTGTGGCTAAAATCATTGCCATCACCCTTACACTAGCCGGTCGAGGCAGCGACCTTAAACTGGAGATGTTGGAGGCTATCGACACAATCGCGACCGACGGTCATATCTACCAATGGGGAGACTATGTTTCCGACATGGTCAAAACCATTTGTGAAAGATGCCAAGAGACGGGAGGTATGATCAAGTTTCCCTCTCTCATTTTCTGGATTGTCATGTACCATATCTGTCCAAAAGGCAGTCCAGTATTCCGGGAGCCGACCAGGTTCGAGTTGAACCGATTTAAACCCTTCTCACAAAAAGGAACCCTGCATGAGCTGGCACAGGGGAAAGTCTTCTTGGAAAACTGGTTCCAGCAGCTGAAGGCTCGCACGGCGAGGTGGAGGGTGCCCCAGAACATCCGACGAAACCTCCCTGTGAACTCCCATATACAGTTAGAACTTGACCACACGTCGGTCTGGTACATGCAAGGTCAGGACCCCAAAGCCCAGGACCTCGACTACTATCCGACGGTTGATCATATTTTCTGGGAATTGACCCGATAGGCTCAGAGAAAAATACAAATACCTGAGGCTACCAAACAAGTCGACTTCTCCATCACAGAGCCACTTACCCACCAGGAAAAGGAGGAAGACTACGAGCTTAATCTTTACATCAGCACATTTGTGTCGGAGGACACCCCGGCCGAGCCCACTAGTCGGGTACACATCACTGTGAAACCTCCAACTGCAAAGGTAGTCGACCCACAGCCGACAGAACAACAACAACAAACAATACAAACACAGCAACAAACAACCCCTCCAGCTCCAGCAACTGTAGACCCAATTCAAATACTGACAGGTGAAGTCGAGGACGTCGATCCAGAATATGCTTTGTCCAAAAGCATCATTAAGAAGCTGGCCAAGGAGATAGCTATTTACAAAGGGAGAATCAAGGCCCAAAAACTACAACAAGGCAAGGGTAAGCGCAAACTTCTTTTTGCTGACTCGTCTGATGATGAGGAGGAGTTAGTAGCCGCGGCCGTAGACATTGTCGAGGACGCTGCTGCAAATAAAGTATCAGTTGAAACTCAGTTTCAACGGTACCTGGACGTAGGAGCTCCAGAGGGTCGGCCGAAGAAAGCCAAAATGACACCGACACATGAAAATGTTTTCAACCTTGTGTCAACCCCTCCACCTCCATCCCCGACACTCGTAGTCGAGGAGCAAGGATCAGTACAACAGTCGGCTAGTCCCCCCGACATATATGGAAGAGAAATCCTGGAGACAGTCAAAGCCAAGGTCGACCAGAACACTGAGCTTAAAGATTTCTTCGCAACGCTGCCTGCACTGTTTCAGTCAGCCCACAAAATACAAACGACAGCTCCTCTCTATGCAAGCAAAAATCCCTATGCAACCGTTACAACAACATTCACCCAAGACCAACAAGGTGACGTAATTGGAGCATCAAATTTTGTTACGGAGCCAATCATCACTGACGCCCAGGACGACCTACCCACCACACCTTCGAAAGCAGGTATCTCTTCCTACGGAAGCCCACCACACACTTCAGCCAACCCCTCCACCCCAATTCCCTCTCCGACCCCATCGCCTCCACCACCACTATCACCACCCGCCCCACCACCACCAGATTCATAACCAAACCTATCATATCCACATACATCTTCTCAGTCAGACGTAGTCATACCAACCCCCCAACCAGAGAATCCATCGACTTCCATTCCCCCGACCACAGACCCAACCTCAACTGCTGAAGGCACCCAAGAGCCAGAGGCCGACAAACACAAGAAAAAGAAAGCAAACCATCCCAAAATTTCCAACCTTCGGATAAGCTTAAGGGATGCAAGTTCCTTGACCGACCTAGAGGTCGGCCAACTTCTCAAAACCGTGGCCAAAGAAGCAAAGCTTAGGACGGTTCGGAAAAATAAAGAGTTTACCGCCAAAAATGTAGAAGAAGTCGAGTTTCTAGGCAAATGCAGAGCTCTAGCACAGACTGTGATACCAGGCCCTGTCGAAGTCGACACAGATCGACCACTTGAAAGAGCATACCAGCTCTTCGATACTTTGGTATCGACCGTCCAAGCCCGGATGCAAGAGACTAAGGAAGAACAAAAGGAGGAAACTACTCGAATGCTCCTAGCACAACACACTAATTTCTCCGAGGCCTACAAGGTGCTCCAGGACCACATGGAGGAATCTGTCATCATAGAAGAAGTAATACGCGACTGGCCTACTCATTATGGGAAGGTCTATCAGCAGACAAGGCAGACAAGACAAGTCATTCAGGTTTTGGAAGGTAGGAAAACGATGGAGGCAGCACTCAGACAGACTATAGAGGAACATATCTTGTTGGAGACCAACAAACTGCAGCAGATGGAGCGTGCAGCTCATCAGTGGGTGCAACAGGCTCTGCCAAACTTAGAAAAGGTCGATGTCATCTGGCCCTAGATGAAACGACTCATCGATGCAGCAGCAGAGCAGAACCAAGCTGTAGGCCCCAATATGGAGAAAATCGCAGAAGTCCCCATTTCAGAAAATATGTCAGTCCTATCAAGTTTAACAACATTAACGATCGACATCCAAAAAGCTTTACAAAGTTCGACAGACTTTCAACATCACCTTGCCATCACAGCTCTGGCCATTGTCGAAGTCTGTGTCCACAAGAGACCAACCATCTGCCTACACAGTCCACAGCAATAGCAATCTTCAACGGTTCGACAGAGCTTCATTTTGTGTACCTCCCTGTTTCTTCGAGACGAAGAAACGTTTTGTTTGTGGGGGAGATGTAGAAGGAGCAAGTCAACGAAGTTGACTTGAACGAATACGGACTTAGTCGATCAGTCGACTAAGTTGATGGGCTGACTTAGTCAATCAGCCGACCAAGTCGGTCAGCCGACTAACTAGAAAGATTAAGTCGGCTAACTAAAAGTCGTGTCGGTTCACCGAACCAACAGGTAGTTATTTTGTAACTGTCTGTCCATTGTATATATTAGGCTATTGAGCCAAATGAGAACTCAGTTCAGTTCTCTGCCTTGTATGAACTCATTGCATTAATATAATCTGTTATCTTAACTGTTCTTGTCTCTTGTCTCTAATTTATAGTTATGTTTTAGTATGTATTATTGGTAACCTTATGTGATCTGTGAGATTACAACAATACCTGCCTGTTAGATTCAGAAAAAAGAAAATTTCTGCTTTTCACATAAAACAAAATACAGGTTAGTATGTTATTTTTACCATTCTACGGAAACTAGTTGGGCCACATCATGGCCTAGTGTTTGAACCATGCTCTGATACCACATGTCAGAACCCCAAAAATTTCGAAAAATTTAAATTTTTTAAAATAGCATATATACTCATTAAATGCAGTCATTAACTGTTTGATTAGTTTTAAGTTACAGGAGTTGTAACCGAATGATCTTTTGATTATACTTAACTTTAAAGAGCAGTTTCTTTCCAGTTACTGATTGTTTTTCTGTTTGCGACACAAGGTGGGTTTGTCATAAAGGACTAGGCTTACTTAGCTTTCGAACTAACGCAGTAGTTTTCTCTTATTACAGGTATACAGGTAAGAAGTACGGGTTGCTGTTAACAAGTCTCAAAAGTTTACAATACGATTTGTTGTATATAAATTAATTAGTAAAAGTACATACATGCTAGACAGAATTACCATGCTTCTAGAGGTACAATTTTTACTAAGTTTTCTTTGAGACTTAATGCTAGAGAATTGAATTCTACACATAGAGATGGTAGTTAACTATTCTATACAGAAATATAGAGTTTTAACAAGTCTACAGAGTATGAAACCATTAAATGTCCATACTGAAGGTAAATGTAAGAATGTAATAATTATTTCTTTACTTAACAGCTAGTATGGTAGAAAATCACAACATCAAAGGTTTACTTCTATTATTCATAGTTACTGTAACATGTCATGTTTAGATTGCATCATAATCATATTTTCAACTGCAGTTGTAAATGATAAGATATTACAAGTATCGATTTATACTTTTCTTACTTTGAGCATTTACAAGTTTATTGTTTGACACAAGTCTTCCCTTCATAAATTTAGGGTTTTACACTGCCTTGGAATGCTGCTCTATTTCCAAGATCGACATTTGGATAGAAATCAAAACTCCTTTAGGATCAGTCCTAGACTTATCATATTTAACCCCTTAATGAATTTTCAAGACTATACTATCAAGCAAAGAAGGTTAAACATAATCAAGCTACCTATCATACAT
>LPNX010851900.1:733514-762275 GCA_001517045.1 Pseudotsuga menziesii
ACTATGGTGTAATGCTCCTTATGGGACCTCCACGCGACGATTTGGTTTATAGATTAGTCAAAAGGGACAATGGTCATGGAAATTTAGAACTTTACCCACTGCATGCAAAGTATTTTGAGTACTACGTGGTCGCGTTTCAGCCATGCATTGGCGCTTTAAAACTGTTGACCCAACCCTAATTCATCATTCCTCCTTTGTCTTCGGGCCTTTGGCCGCTCTGCAAACCCTCCTGGTTCGTTTTTCTGTTGTGTTGTCTGCTATCAGTCCTCCTGCTGCTCCAGCTCTTCGTGAGCTCGGCTACTGCATTGTGTGGGGCGATTATGGTGTTGAAAAACTCGTTTCTTGTCTCTGCAATACCTCCGTTATGTTACTTAGGCTCTGTCTGTGACAGTATTTATATTTCTCTGTTTCCACGAGAGTGATTCCTCCTCCATGTAGCGTGGCTTATGCTGTCTGCAGACTGTGTGTTGTTTACCAGGATAAAATGTTGCAGCCATAGGGTTTTTCCCTGTCCATCGATTTGCTGGGGTTTCTTTTGCTGTCAGTGGTGGAGAGTGTTATCAATGTTGTTCCTATGCCGTCGATTTGCAGGTTCATTGCTCAGGCTGGTCGCAGCATCACTGTGTGGGATTATCCACTGCCAAGGTAAATAAATGTATTCATTTTCTTCAATGTTACAGCTAACAAAATGTTAATACATTTCTTTGCAATAATAAAGTAACTAATAGTCGGCTCTGAATATGGTTTTGCAGATACACCTTTTTACTTTCCTCTGCATATAAAAGGAATGAGGGTTACGGCAACACGGGCCACGGTAAGCCCAGGTCTCTCCACGGCTTGTCCACTTTGTTTGAATCCTTAAGGGATTGTGATGGGTTGGTCGTTGCGGCCCTTTCTGACCTTTGTGGTTTCTGGTTGTTTGTTTGATGATATGCAATCGTGGGTTAATACCCTAGCTCTCAAGCAGAGCTTTCTGGCTTCGACCGTGTGTGTAAAAACTCGTTTGTAATTATTATTGGGTTTATAAAATTGAACAGGCTGTAAGCCTTCATGTTTACTGTGTTTATAAGATTGAACGGGCTGTAAGCCTTCATGTAAATTTTTGTTACTACCGTGAGTAACACTACTGCACTGGCTTTTATTTGCAGTCAATACATTTGTGTATTTTGTAAAGATTAGGGTGTTTACCCTGGGTTATTATACCCATAAATGGTTACTGCAATCTTCTCCTGCATTCTTTACTTGCTTACACTATAGAAGTTTCGAATGCCTATTAAGTTTAATTTTTTTTATTTCTTATAAACATAACTATGAGTAAAAATGCTGTTAGTTTTACCATTAGTTAATTTACTTGTAAATAAAATGGATTTTATAGGGTTTAACCCTAAATTGTAGTGAAGGATAATAATACTGTTCTTATTTCTTTTTAAAGTAAAAAGAAAATTAAGTTAAGAAAGCGACTGTAATCATTAGGTTTACTGATTAAATTTAAAACAATTAAGCTCGACTGCCGAGCATCCTGTACTTCTGTCTTTTCTTCCTGTACAGATAAACATTTGATTTGTATACTGAAAAATTAAGTGTTATTATCTAGTTTATAATTTAATCTTCTTATTAATAAGAAAATTGTAAATGATATACTGTTTATACCCTGATGATAATATAGGGTTTATATCCCTCTTTCAATTTATCTTGGCATTGTCAGTAAATTTGTACTTATAACTCAGTTATTTAAGTAGTTCTTAGATACAATATAAAATGTTTTAAGTTTTACTTACAGAAAACAATAATACTTCTTATATTAATAAAAATGATATTCTTGTTTTACATAAATAAATTATTATTATAATCGCTATATTAACCTTCTCTGAGTACTATATTTTCTATATTAATGTTCTTAGTTTATTTCCACCAGTTTATTGAAAATAGTACTTACTGATTAATTTAGATATAATTTATACCATACTGTCTATTTTCGTTTATAATTCAATTATTTTCTTAGTTATGATAGTTATCTATATATGTTCAGTGTTTAGTTTATCTCTATCTAGGATTATCTTATAAGCATACTTATTAATATTGTTCAGAATATTTACTTAGTTTGTTTTAGTTTATTTTTAACAGAAATATTTATTCTATTTTAAAATCCTATTACCAGTTCTGGTATTTAAACTAGATGGTATAATTATACTATTCTGAAAGGAAATATTGTATAGTAAAATAGTAAATAACCTAGTCTAAAATCTACTACTCTGTCTAAACTTTCCAATAATAGAATTACTGAAAAACAAAATATAGTACCAGGAAATGGTTTTAGAATTGAAGGAAAATAAACTTATGAATTTGTGGAACACTTGTAGTTACTGAAAGTAACTAAATAAGAAGCTCGGTTCAGAAGGATACTACTTCCCAATACCGAGATACTGTGCTGGAGTACGGTCTGGTGAACCCAGATGTGGAAAAACACAGTAATTCTTTTATTTCATCAAAATATTAACTACTAATAACATGAGGTATTCACATTACTAACTAGCTAACTTTTTTGTCACATAAATAAAACATATCATTCATCCATTCATACTCATTAAAACATAAATAGATAAATGACAGAACCTATTTAAGCTGTGGACCACAACAGCAATGGGAGGCCATTCCTCCCTTCCAACTCATGGAGAGCGCTCAGACAGCGACTCCTCAGGACCCCTGAGCTTGCTCTGGTCTCCCTGGCTGGAACTAGGTGCAGCAAAGTCAGATACTAGTCTTCAAACTCAGTATTAACCCAGAACTTTTTCAGTAAGCTCTCCCAGCTAACAAGCTGTAATAAAACAAGTTACTGCAGCAATCCTCTCAGACAACTTCCTTACTGTTTTTCCCTCTTTCCTCAATGAATTTCCTGAATAACATTCACCTGAATGAATTCTCTCTGGAAAATTTGAGTAGCCTCAGCTCTCTTCATTGAGTACTTTTAAAAGATTGCCTAGGTCTTTTTTTGGGTTAACTGTCATTTAATGAGCCATCTGCTCTGATCCCACTTTCTTGGGGGATCATGACCCCAAATGTAGGGAAGTTGCCACCTGCAATTTAGGAAGTGTTTGAGGATGCTGCCACTTGTCTATTGCCTTCCACCTAGTTCCATCCACCAGTTTGACCAGTAACCTCTTTTTAACAGCTCTCCCATGCTGTTGTCTCCATAATTTATTTATTAATAATAAAAATATTCTGAATTACATTCCAAGTCTGTTGACTCTGCTAAGTCATCAATCCTACTTAGCATTAAATTTAACATAATGTCTCAGGAATAGAATTAAAACAATTTACATAATTTTACAAAATTGGGGTATGTGACACATTAGGTAAGTCCCCACAGTTTCGGGGCACTTGAGTTATTATACACTAATTAAGGTGTAGGCTCGAGTAAGTAATTGTTGGTTGAGCCTACATGTGAAAATGCACTTCAAGTGAACGGAAGAATATAAATAGAGAGTGAGAGTCTCTCTATTTATCACTTGCATAACACATCACTTGCTCTCTCAAGTGTGGCGCACTAGTGGAGAAGGAAATATACTGGGACTAGAAGACTACTGCTGTCGGGAGTGCATCTTACTATTTTGGGGTCTTACATCTTGTGGTGATTCTATCTTTGAGGAAGTTGCGGGGTTTTCTCCATTTATGGTTTCCCCGATCAAAACTCTTTATGTCTCTTGTCTCTTGTGGTGTGCTTATGTTATTGCTGTGCTTGTTATTCTCTCAGTGAAAAGATCCTAACTTAATGCTAGCTTAAATGTTGAAAAACTAACATGGTATCAGAGCTAACCTGAGAAGAAGACACTGTGCAGCTGCAGGAACTAGGGCTTCCTAGTTTGTGGATCTTCCTCCACATATTTTCAGCAAAAGTAAGGTGGAATTACTCTCCTCCCTAGGGCGCATCTTTCTGTCGAAACATAATTCAATTCTGAGGTTTTTTAGTTTTGGACCTGTCACTAGGGTCAGAAATTAGGGATTTTTACAGAAGAGGAATTTTTCAGTGAGCCCAGGCCTGGATTGATATCCTCCCCAAAATCAAAGTTAGGAGCAAATTTGAAGGCATTTGGGTGGACAGAATTACGGGAAAGCAAAACCCTAGTTGCTCCTGAACCAGCTCTGCAGGATTTCAGCTCAAGTTTCAGATCCAACATCTTGAACCTGGTAAGATCTAAAATCTTCTGTATTTCCATTTGAGGTTCTTATTTAAAGATGTCTCATCATACCAAGCTTGATGAAATGCATGAGGGAGCTAATAACTTCTGAGCTTGGAAGTATAGGATCTCCCTGGTCCTGGAAGAGAATGAATTAGACTCCTACATTCATGAGGAGATTCTAGTTCCAGAGGGAGATGAGGCAAAGGCCTTACATAAGAAGAAGATGGTTATGGCAAAGAGGATCATTGCTAATTCTATCAAGGATTCTCTTATCCCACAGGTGTCCTCTCTCAAGACACCTAAAGCTGTGTTTGATGCCCTAACCAAATTGTTTGAAGGAAAGAACATCAATCGGAAGATGACCCTGAGGAACCAGCTGAAGAATGTGAAGATTCAGAATGCAGAAACTATCCAGTCATACTTCACAAGGGTTTCTCAAATCAAGGAACAATTAGAAGCTGTTGATGAAGAAGTGGAAAATGCAGAGATTGTCATGACTACTTTGAATGGCCTCCCTAGGTCATGGGATGCTTTCATTCAAGGAATCTGTGCCAGAAAGAAGTTAGTCAAATTCAGTAGACTATGGGAAGAATGCTCTCAAGAAGAAGCTCGGATAGCAGCTGGGGAAGAGAAGATGGAAAGTGAAGACCGAGCTCTTACAGTACGCTCCAAGTCTCACTCCAAGTCATCAAGAAAGAAGAAACATCATTCCAGATGTAAGCCTACTTACAAAGATAATCCTAAAAGAGATATGTCTAGGGTCATATGCTATACTTAGGATGAAGCAGGACACTTTGCAAAATATTGTCCTAACAAACAGAAGAAGATGAAGAAGAGCAACAAAAGAAGACATCATGCTCATACTGCAGAGGATGATGAACCATCCAGAAAGAGATCCAGATATGAAAGTGAAGATTCTTCAAGCGAGGATGAATATGTACTGATATCAGCTCTCACAGGTAATAGTGACTCATGGAAGTGATGATTGGCTCATAGACAGTGGTGCTTCCAAACATATGACGGGATTCAAGGAATCTTTTGTAAGACTGTCAGAACATGAATCACCTCACAAGGTGAAATTAGGAGATGACTACCAATATCCAATAAAAGGTAGTGGGGAATCTTCATACAAGCTAGAATCTGGTAAGTCCCTAACAATGAAAGAAGTATTGTTTGTGCCAGGACTGAAGAAGAACCTTCTATCCATTTCAGCATTGGATGCAAAAGGAATGCGGGTGGCATTCATAGATGGTCAAGTCATAATGTGGCCAAAAGGAAATACTATCGATGATGTGGTAGTGATTGGAGAACAAGAAGGAGGCTTGTAAAAATTGAAGGGCCATCCAGAACAAGCCTTGATCCATGACACAGTAGAGCCAAATGAGCTTTGGCATAGAAGACTTGCACATGTGCATTACAGAGCACTGCCTATTCCAAGTAAAGCTATCGAAGGTCTTCCAGAAATTCAAGCTAAACATGGTGGGGTCTGCAAAGGATGTGCGAAAGGAAAGAATACAAAGAAGACATTTCCAAGCAGCGAAAGCAAAGCCAAAAGCATTCTAGAAATCATCCACTCCGATGTATGCGGTCCTATGTCATCAAAATCACTTAGCGGGTATGCATACTATGTTTCTTTTATTGATGATTTTTCTAGAAAGACATGGATTTATTTTATGAAGAACAAAGATGAAGTATTCAGCAATTTCAAGGAATTCAAAGCCTTGATCGAGAACCATATTGAAAAGAATATCAAGACCATTAGATCAGATAATGGTGGAGAATTCACTTCGAATGAATTCAAGGAGCTATGCAAAGAATCAGGGATTAAGAGGGAGTTGTCCACTCCTTATAATCCACAACAGAATGGGGTTGCGGAATGAAATAACAGAACTATCATGGAAGCTGCAAGAGCTATGCTTCATGATCAAGATCTACCTATGCATCTTTGGGTTGAAGCTGCCAGAACAACGGTGTATGTGCATAATTGTACTCCACATAGAGTAATTGAGAACAAGACTCCTGAAGAAGTCTTCTTCGGCAAGAAACTAGAAGTTAGCCATCTCAGAATATTCGGTTGTCCTATATACATACATATTCCAAAAGAGAAGAGAACAAATTTAGATCCTTCAGGAAAGAAGGGTATATTTGTGGGATACTCTGAAAGCTTGAAGGCTTATAGAATCTATTTTCCAGGATACAAGAAGATTGACATCAGCAGGGATGTGACATTTGATGAAGGCACAGCTTACAACAAATCCAGAAAGAGACCTGCTGAAGAACCTGAAGAAGAAAAAGCAAAAGGATCCAGAATTCATGATACAATCATGAACAAAGAAGCTTAAGAAGAAGATCGAGAGTTCAAGGAACCACAAAGACTTGTAGATCCACCTCTGGAGAAGAATCCTTGTAAGAGGAAACCTGCTTGGGTACGTGAACTTATCCAAGGTGCGGAAAGATATGGGGCTCCAGAAGAGAATCATAGAGAAAGAAAGAGAACCAGATCAAATTCCGGGTATGTAGCTTTATTATGTGATTTTATTGATAAAGAACCTTCCAGTTATGAAGAGGCGGCAGAACAGAAAGAATGGAAGGATGCTATGATCGAAGAATATCAATCGATCATGAAGAATGATGTTTGGGATGTTGTCCCAAGAACAAAAGGGAAGTCAGTTGTCACTTCCAAATGGATCTACAAGATCAAGCATGCTGCAGACGGTAGCATTAAAAAGTATAAGGCAAGATTTGTAGCTCAAGGATTCCCTCAGAAAGAGGGAGTAGACTATGAAGAGACCTTTGCACCTGTAGCCAGATACACTTCCATCAGATCAGTACTTGCTCTGGCTGCAGTGACAAAGTGGAAGATACACCAGATGGATGTCAAGATTGCCTTCTTGAATGGTGTAGTAGAAGAGGAAGTGTATATAGAACAGCCACTTGGTTTTGAGACACATGACAGAGAGTCTCATGTATGCAGATTGAAGAAATCCCTGTATGGTTTGAAACAGGAACCCAAGACCTGGTACGGCAGGATTGATAGCTTTCTATCCAGTTTGGGCTTTACCAAAAGTAAAGCAGATTCCAACGTTTACTACAAGTTTGAATATGGAAACCCAGTGATACTCCTATTGTATGTAGATGATCTATTTGTGACAGGTACAGATTGGTTGATTGCTGATACGAAGAGAAAGCTTGCTTCTGAGTTCGAAATGAAGGACTTGGGGATGATGCATTACTTTCTAGGTATGGAGGTGTGGGAGAGTACAGATGGGATCTTCCTTGGACAAGGGAAGTATGCAGTAGAGATTCTGAAGAGATTTGGGATGATGGACTGCAAAGCCTTGGCTACACCTATGGCATCGAACCTGAAGCTATTGAGTGATGCTTCATCAGAGTCGGTTGATGCTACAATGTATCGTCAGATGATTGGGTCATTAATGTACCTGATGAACATGAGACCAGACATTTGCTTTGCGGTGAACACCTTGAGCTAGTACCTAACAGATCCGAGAAGTGTTCATTTGACTGCTGTAAAGCATACTCTAAGATACCTGAAGGGTACAGTTGATTATGGGCTCAAGTATGACGTGAATCAGAAGATTAACCTAGAAGGTTATGTTGATTTAGATTGGGCAGGAAATGCCATCGACAGGAAGAGTACTTCAGGGTGTTGCTTCAGTATGGGATCAGGTGTGATCTCTTGGTTTAGCAGGAATCAATCCTATGTGGCACTGAGTACAAATGAAGCAGAGTATGTCGTAGCTTGTTCAGCTAGTTGTGAGGCAGTATGGCTGCGGAAGCTACTGTCTGATATATTTGATCTCTAGTTGGATGCTACTTGTATACATTGTGACAACCAGAGTTGCGTGAAGTTGTCAGAGAATCCAGTGTTCCATGACAAGTCGAAGCATATCGATATCAAGTATCACTATATCAGGGATATGGTGTAGAGAGGAGCAGTGAAGCTCCAGTATGTTGTGATGAAGGAACAGATAGCTGATGTATTGATGAAGCCATTGGCTAGGCTGAAGTTCGAGTACTTCAGAGAGAGACTTGGTGTTCTCCAGATCGAGGTTCCTTCCAAGAGAAAGTGATGAGACACATAGCCATTCTGACATGGTGAGAGGATTGGTTCCTTCCATGGTCAGATGTAAGGGCTGAGCCATTCTGTCATGGTGAGAGGATTGGTTCCTTCCATGGTCAGATGTAAGGGCTGAGCCATTCTGTCATGGTGAGAGGATTCAGTTCCTTCCATGTTAGATATGAGTGCTGACTGCCATTCTGGGAATGGAGGCACCTGGTTAGTTAATAGGAACACTCAGTCAGGGACTGAGAGATCCATTCTAACAAATAGGTCAGATGTAAGGGCTGAGCCATTCTGTTCATGGCCAAAGGATTAAGTTCCTTCCATGGCAGATGTGAGTGCTGGCCATTCTGTTGAGTAGGACAGATGTAAGGGAAACTGCCACTCTTAGCGAGAGTGGAGGTGCCTGTTCCGTTACCAGGTAGCTCAGTCAAGGACTAGGGTCCATTCTGATGAGGGTGTAGGATTCAGTTCCTACCAGGTCAGATTTGAGTGCACAAATATCTCATCACTGTGGTAGGAGGGGCTCCGGCCTGGGTGAGAGTCGTTCATCATTGTGGTCTGATGTGTTCCGGCCTAGGTGAATGTGTGAAAATATTTCATCACTGTGTTAGGAGGGGCTCTGGCCTGGGTGAAAGTCATTCATCACTGTGGTAGGATGTGTTCCCACCTGGATGGATGTGCCATTCTGACGAGTAGGTTAGATATAAGTGCAGAGCCATTTCACAGATGTTAGTGATGTGATGTCCTATCATGCTGGTGAATGTGAGTGCTGGGCCTTTCTGATGTGATTGTAGTTTACTACATGATCAGATGTGAGTGTTGGGCATGCCTTTCTGACGAGTAGGTTAGATGTAAGTGTTGGGCGTGCCTTTCTGACGAGCAAGTCAGATGTAAGTGCTGGGCGAAGACCTACCTGGTGGCTAGGCCTACAACCAGCATGAAAAAGGGCTGGCTCTGTAGAAATTCCCATGACAAGATAGTACACACATGATGATGACCAGAGATGATCCAGATCGAGCTATGATCCAAATCCAGTTATGATGACTCTGAGAGATCCAGATTGAGTGATGATCTAGATCCAACAGTGATGATCCAGATCGAGAGATGATCCAAATCCAGATCCAGATCGAGTGATGATGATCCAGATCGAGTGATGATCCAGATCTGGTGATGATATTCTATGATGATCCAGATCGAGAGATGATCCATATCTAGATCCAGATCGAGTGATGATCCAAATCCAGTTCTATGACGATCCAGATTGAGAGATGATCCAGATTAAAATGACTTGAATATGAAGATGACTTGAATATGAAGATGACTTGAAGACGAAGATAATCCAGTTGATACAGAGAAGAAGACCAGTGCTGAAAATCGTGTCGAAAGAATACCTTCCTAGTTAAGAGGGAGTGTTGATGTACATATAACTCCGGAATGTATTCTTCTATGTATCTTATGTATTGTAACCCAATGTTTATTTCGGGATGTTTCTATTATTTATTTGAGTCATGTTGTCATGCCCCGATGTTCCGATCAGGAGGATTAATAATGTAAACAAGTCTTGTCAAGTCATTAGGTAAGTCCCCATAGTTTCGGGGCACTTGAGTTATTATACACTAATTAAGGTGTAGGCTCAAGTAAGTAATTGTTGGTTGAGCCTACGTGTGAAAATGCACTTCAAGTGAACGGAAGAATATAAATAGAGAGTGAGAGTCTCTCTATTTATCACTTGCATAACACATCACTTGCTCTCTCAAGTGTGGCGCACTAGTGGAGAAGGAAATATACTGGGACTAGAAGACTACTGCTGTCGGGAGTGCATCTTACTGTTTTGGGGTCTTACATCTTGTGGTGATTCTATCTTTGAGGAAGTTGCAGGGTTTTCTCCATTTATGGTTTCCTCGATCAAAACTCTTTGTGTCTCTTGTCTCTTGTGGTGTGCTTATGTTATTGCTGTGCTTGTTATTCTCTCAGTGAAAAGATCCTAACTTAATGCTAGCTTAAATGTTGAAAAACTAACACTGGATATGGTAGAAGCATAAGATTGAACAGCGGCATGGTATTTGGGAGTGGCTCTTTCTGAACAACCAGGTAAAGGGGAGAGACTCCTCCTTATTATGTTTCCCCCCACATGCGTAAATTGGACACCATCTCGTAGATAGGTCTTAAATACTCATCATTTGATAATAATAATATCATATTAGGGGGGGTGGAATAAGATAATGCAATAGTGTCATATTTAGAAATTGTTCGTCCCAAGGAAGTCTCCCAAAAAGGAGAAGTTAATCCAAATTCTGATTCCATGAGGTCATCCGATGGTGGGGAAAACACCCAATCTTGTGCACCAGAATGGAATTTTGTAGGGAAATGAAATTTTGAATCATGTAAGGTATTTTGAATCATGTGATGGATTCTCCAAATAAGAATACTCTTCTCTTGATTCAACGGCCAAAACTCCTTCCACAGAAGGGGTAGTCGTGACAGGTTTGTACATGGTCACCCCTTATCTTTATTCCATGGTAGGAGGAAATACAAGTGGTAAACCCTGCAATCTATGAGATATCCTCACAGGTGGTTCATCCAAAATGATGGATAAACACTCTTACTCTAAAATTATTCTAGTAAAAAAGGTCACACACAAAAAATTCTACGCAAGCTAAGGTCACAAGCAAACTTAAGTGATAAGAGGGGCTGAAAAAGCCGAAGCCTCACTAGGAATGTCAAGTTGTGTGAACTTGCGATATACCCCAAGGTACAATAGTAAAATGCAACAAGGAGGATTGGGACCATACCCTTGCTTGAATACCCGACTACCTAGAAATCATGTGCATAGTAGCTCCCCGAGTGTTGTTCTAGGTGTATTGCTTCAACAATATGGCCAAAATAATTATCTCGGTGTATTTCTTCAACAAGTCGACCAAAAGGATTTTCTTATTTGGTATCAATTCCTAGAAGGCTCTCCTGATATACAAAAGGTACATTGGAGCTCAAATCCATGTTAGTTCTATCTAATGCGCAATCATTTGAAAGGTTCCTTCTGATATACTGTCGAGTGCATGAAGACCTTTTCGATATACCTTGAGGGTACAAAAAAATTTGTTCGATATACTGATTGGTACGTGGAAGAACCACATGATCCCTGGGATGTAGTGTAGGTAAATAAAGACAACTCCTATGTTTATAGACATCAAAACACATCTTCTAACCTATCACTCAAATTGCTAAGAATTTTAACCTAAGTTATCATTCAATTTTATCTTGATGGTTAGTGAATGTTTGTGGAATGTGAAGTAATTGGAATATTAAATCATCTAAATGAAATGAAATTTTCCTTTTGATGAATTCTATCTAGAGTAAGGGAGAGATTCTTCCTTTCAAATTATGAAATGAAAACACCATGCGATTCAAATAACTCATTCCTCAAACTTCAAATACTTCTAGACAAGAAAAACCTCTAATGCTAACGCTTAAAAATATATAATGTAAAAAGCAAAAGGTTCTTTAATGCCTAACACCTATGATTTTCCTTAATCAAACTTCAAAAAGAAGACACTTCTAATTATGTAATCAAACCAAAATCAAACAATCAAAATTTTCTTTTGTTTTTTTATGTTATTTCAAACAAAGGAATGAAAAAAAATTACACTATAAAAGTGTAAGAAACCATACTATTTTTCCTTTGTTCATATTTAGAAAGAGCTTTTAAGAAATCGACCATCCAAACCATAAACCAAATACCAAATTTCCACACAAAAAAAATCGATTTCAAATTATTCACTAAGATAACTTTTCAATATCTAAACTTCAAAAGTACATTCAGATGAGTAGAAAAGCAGACTGACAAAACCAAAAAAAAAAAAATTCAAAAGAAAAACCCTATAGTTGGAGATGGCCTACCTCGATGCACTCTGGAGGGTGGAGCCGGGGTGTTGTCCACTAGCCAATGCTTTCTTCCCTATTATGAATAGTGTCAATGGCGCTTCTTGATTCTAGAAAGAATTCATGAACGACACTCTTGGGCAGTGCACAAAAGGCATCAGGGATATTATGGAGATCTATCAAATAAACCCAGCTGCATCATCAGATCTAGAAATCCAAAAGAAACAAATAACCTCTAGAATAATCAATTATAAACCAAACTGGAATTTTCGTAAGTGTAGACACGAACCGAAGAAGGAAAATAGGGTTGAAATAAGATGGATTTATCACCTTAGATCCTTGAATGAGCGAGAGAAAAACTTTGTAATCTTGTAATAAAAAGAAAAATCAAAACTCATAGATCTTATTAGTTATACCCAGTGGATTGGCTAGTTTTGTTATAAAAAATTATCAATCAGTGCAGACAAAGATTGTTTCCCTATTCTACATGGGGAAAATCTAGAAGAAAAAAAAGTCACAACGATGCATCCTTCCCCTAGATCATGGAACTAATTGAATGCAAATCTTTCTTACCTCAACGATGAAGGTTATCGTTGCCTTGTAATTCTTTTGCAATGAGTTGTACCTGCAAAATAATATGAAGAACACGATACAATCATGAAAGAAACAAGAGAATTCAATATATATACTAATAGTCAAGGAGAAAAGTAATGAACAATTGATATTAACATAAATCATTCATGTACTAGGGGAACATGTTTGTATTAACAATATAAGAGAAGAAAACTACAACCAAATACTTGATGTTGAAGCTTTGTTCTTGCAATTCCTTTGACATCACTTTCACACACACTCTACAAGCTCTACAAGTCTCACTCACAACCACGCTCTTTGCCTCTCTATACCAGCAATTATTCTAGCACCATAAATGTGCCACCTCTTGGTTCCCTTTCCTCCTCTATCCATGAAGGGAAGCTTGTATATATATCCCAAAGGAATCCCAAAGGGGTTGATATATTTTGGGAGGAAGGTGAGGAATGATCCATATAGGATAGGGGCAGGAACCTACTCCAAGCAGTTTGGGTAAGCCTCCACAAGGAATTTCATCTATAAGGTTCTCTAAATATTCTCTTTTTACATTTTTTATAGTAATGACGCTCCTTGTACATAGGAAAGTTTCATCGACACTCTTTGTCTTGAGGCAACAAGTGTCACCAACGCATCATGTCAGTGAGAAAGAGGCTTAAGGAAGGTCTGACACCCTATGTCAAGAGAAAAGGTGTGTCAGACCTCCTAGAGTTGGGAAAAAATATCCTCAAAACATGTTTTGGCCATATCACTTCAGGGGATTCAACATAGAAACCAATTTTAGGTGTAACACCCCATATTACCTATGTCTACAATTCAACTTTACCAATGAGTTACTAGGGTTATGCATGCCTCTATTGGTATTACATTTGTATGCCCATTTAGAATGATCACAACTCCATTAATAAAACATTACTTTACAAGCATTTCTACCTGAGAACCTACATGATCATACAATAACAATAACCAAGTACTTGAATTATTCTACTCAATCAAATACAAACTTTGTATTCTTTAGTTGATCCTTCTACATAGTCAAGGATGGGCATCAATGTTTAATCTAGTCGATGCCTCTACATAGTTAACAACAAACTTCATTATCTTATCTAGTTGAAGTGTCTTCATTCTACTCCAATTAACTCCTTGGTTGTTTCTTACACATCCCGCTCGATCATGTTTGCATATACATCAGAAATCACAATAGTTTCCAACAAAGTTTAACCCTCAACAACATAGGAATCCCTATGAATCCAAAATACCTCTTTATGTAGTCAATCAATCAATCAATCAACTACCTCGTCAATTTTAACCATGACTAATCTTATAACTTAATATTTTCCACCCATTCAAACCTTTTGTGACTCCTCAATCATTATTGACCCCAATTGTCTTGAAGAATCCCAGTTGAATTGCAGTTGACCCAATGGACCAATTAGTCCTTTCAATTACCCATCTAACCACTTTTCCATCAACCATATATCGATTCGTTGACCATCGATCGATCTATGTTCCCATCGACCATTCATCGAGTTGCCGACCACTGGTCAATCCGTATTCTCGTCAATTTGTGGACCACCAATCAATTCATGTTCATGTTAACTAGTAAATAACCTTCATCAGTTTTATAGGTCAACTTTAACTATTTGGTTTACCCAGCCAACAAAACACATCTCCAATTGCTCCATCGACCATGAAGGATCCTACCTTCCATGACTTCTTATGAAATTTACAGCTTCAACCACAAACCTCATGATTCATATCTGAATCCTCAAAAACATCTCACACGACCTCAAACTAGATCATGCATGCCATGGTTTATTTCCTCCAATCGTCGAATTCACGCCATTTTTCAATGGCTAAAATCATAGCACAAATCCCTTTGGAAAATCCAAGCACTTATTCATTGATATACCACTATCCTGAGAGTACCCAGAAACAACATGCACCAATATATAGGAAATCATATTTTTGTATTTCCATTCCATGTTTCTTCAACATACCACAGATCTCCAATTTTTGTTTCTTATTAGTCTAACCCATCATGCCAATGGATCCAACTACATTGGTTCACACTCTGCCATTTAAACCGATATGACTATAAAACTTTATTCAACCAATGTCTTAACAACAACTCCATCTACACTCTACCATGTAAATTAAGGCAACCAGATCTTGACCAGATAGCTCTCGTTGGAGAGTTAGAGTCTACCAATATCTGATACCATGTAGATATTACATGGATGCAAAAACATTATTAATGAAACATAAAACCATAAACAATAAAGAAAATAATAAAATCATGCACATCATGGACAGCGTTATCTCATCCTGGAAACCCCTCAACTATGGTGAAAACCAGTAGAAGATATATGCATTAGTCTCTTGACCAAATTCACCCCAAGGCATATTCGATTATGGCTCTATCGACCACGACCACTATCGACCATCAATACAAGCTCTCTCTATAATGGAGTTCTACTAGACTCTTTATTGGATTACATCACGTGTTACCATGGGAATGCCTCCCAATACCATGTGTCTATTAAAAACAACAAATTCGATTAACTTTCTCAACGAATGGTCAAGATTAAACCCAACACATATAATCCTCTTGACTCCCAATACAACATCTGCACAATTATTCACTTACAACAAATTCACCAAAATGATGATAGAGGACAAATAAACAAGTGCTAGCATATAAAATTAATAAAACAATTAAAATTTGAAACATAGCCACTAACCCATGAAGGATACATAATGTAACATACATTATCTAATATCTAGTACACAAATTATCCTATATATTCTAAACCCTTTCACAAGTAGAAGCATGTACATTATATACTCATACTCCAAAACTAAAAAATGGGGATCATTTTTCCAATTCTCTAGCTCATCCCTCTTGTAATCCTTGTATTATTTGTATTAGGTTATTTGTTTCCTGATCTATATGGTGATGTGTGAACATTTGATATTTGTAAGAATCACTACCACTATGTCTCTATCGAAATGAAGGGGGAAACAAGCCTAAACTGCACCTATTGACTCACCCTAAAGTCAACACTAGTTATTTTTTTCGAATTCCCATTCAAATGAAGGGAAATTTTTTGGAATTGCCATGGAAACCTACTATTGGAAGCCTTCAAAAGGGTGAATCCATGAAACCACTTCAAAATATTTTTTATGCACCAACTATGAATGTATGTTCCTATTGATGCCCAGACATTCCCAAGCACCAATAGTAGGGATTATCCCCGGTAATCGACCATAATTACATCGACCACCATTTGGTGTGGGGAATCTGTCTGGTTAATGGTCCGACTTCCACAGATTAATTTGTTTTAAATTATTTACCAGTTACGGCCTGGTTCACTATTTATGTGATTTTATTTAACTAAAAGATGAAATGCAAGTGCCTAATTTAAATGCATATAATCGATAGACAAAAACCACACTAGAGATGTGCAAGTTCTTACCTCTCATCTTACTGCTCCTACATTATCAATTATCTATTTAATCTAAGAGTAAGGTAACTATCCTATCTTCTTCTATCCCCGCGGTGATCATATTCAAAATTAGAGTAATATACTGCAACTTTTCATACCAATTTCATAGATAGTTGTTTAAACATAATATTCACATTCACAGTAGAAATAATACCAAATATAGCTCTGATATGATAAAACATATATTACTCATTTTACACAGAGATGTTTTGTGTAGAAATAAAAACCATTCATTACCAATGAATTAATTCAAAGAAGCTAGAATGATCTCACAATATATTGTACGGAAGTAAGAATAAGTAATTACACGTTATACATTCCACACATTCAAAGCAAATCTCTGTGCATGCTTCTCCAAGCAAACAGGTCTTTCTAATTAGCAGAAAATCAGTTCTCTTACAAAAATAGTTTGGCCTCTATTACACTACAAAAATTACCCCTCCTTTACTCTCTACCTCTATTTATATTACAATAAGAATTTGTCTTCTAGTGACCTTTCGTTCACCCCAACCCTAGGGATACTCAAAATTTCTCATTTTGTTCTTTACATAGAAAATGCAAAAATGATTCGGTTTAAAGACAAAAATATTATAGGTGGGCCCTGCCCCACTGAAAATATATGATTCCCATGCGCTAAGCTATACAACTATGGTCTTGTACTTGATAGGCTCCAAAACCTGCAAGGTCACTTCATGGATCGACAATTGTGTCTCAATACGTGCCACCTCTGTTGCTGCAGTATTGCAAGCCTGCCCGACAAAGTTGTGAATGCCCTCTTATGTGAGAGTATCCACTTTTCTTATATACTCTATTTCTTCTTGCAACCTATCCCGCAACTGCGCCATGCATTGGTCTTTGTCCAGCAACTCGGTTATCTTCTGCACCAAAGGAATGTGATACATTTCATGGACTTGATGGATCTTCTTATAAAAGTCCTGGCACTTTTCCATGGTTTTAGAAATCTCATTTTTTAATCTCCTGGTAGATTTTCTGCAAAATTCCAGCAGTGCCATTTCCAACTTAATATCCTCTACTGACTTCTGGGACAAATGGTCAAGAAACTTTGAATTAGTTTCCTTCCAGTTCATATAGCTTTTGAATTTCTCTGTGATGTCCAACAACCCTTTCCTAAAATCCAATGATTTTGCCACGATCACCTTCATTCTTCCCATTATCAACCTCGCCTTGTATATTTCGTTTATGAGGCTCCCCTGAGAATGATGGAACTGTTCTTGAATTTTGTAGGCTTGATCTCAAAATGGAGTAATGTCTTGCCTTTTCTTGTCTGCTAGCTCCAGTTGTTTCTCCAAATATTCCTTTTGCTTAACCAACTCTTCCACCTGATTTTTTAACTCTTCAACCTGTTGGTTCACAGCTGACTCTCTCAACTCTAGTTGAGAGATATGAGATTCAAAGTCATTATTTTCTTCTTCCATAATTATTAATTATACATTCAGTGCATCCTTTTATGTTTCCATAATTTGGTATTCATTCAGTAGCTTCTATTTTTTAGATCATGTTTTCTCTTTAACTCTATACCCTCTCCTTGCATTTTTACCAAATTATACTTTAGTTTGAACATATTTTCATTGTTTCTCTCTACATCATCCATCGACCTATCAAAATTATCAGCGTTGTCCTGGGAAGCTTCTATGTTTACGGAAGCAATGAATATTGGATCATTATCGGTACCTTCCATTATAGTGTTTTCTGTGATGGTAACCACATCAACTTGAGTACTTCAATCCTTTTTCAGACCTCCTCATGATAGTATTTCTTGATTTTCAAAGATAATGGTGTTAAAGCGATCCATAGTGTGCTGCTTTGACAGGGTGAAAGGGGTGAGCCCAAGTTCCATAAAAGGAATGTGGCCACCATTAATTGTTCCACTTGTTGGGCCAAGAGGGTCCAATTCCATGGTATGTGGGTCATTGGGCTCATTTTTTGCTGTCTCTTTGTCCAGAGCTTCCCTGATATTATCTTCTTTTTCTTTCTTTTTGAGCTCGTCTGCCACTTCCTCAGCTTCTTTTTGTACTCTCTCTGCAATATCTTTCTTCAATCTTTCCTCTTCCTCCTATTTTCTTTAGGCCTCTTCAGCTTGCTTCTTCTCGACTTCTTCTTTCTTTTTTCTTTGTGTTTCTTCCATTTGCACATTTATAGCTTCTTCTTTTTGTTTTTGAAGTTTTGTCTCCATTGTAGTGTTTTCATCCATGCCACCACTGGCACCTCTTTTCTAAGAAAAACTCTTGTTTAATTCAGTCATCTTATTTTCCCTTATGAGCACTTCTTCATCCTTGTTGAACAAGTCTGTATATTCAAAATATATTTTAAATACTGTGCAATGTTCAGTGACCTTCCCCTTGCTGTCATTTCTTGCAAAACTCTTTTCTCCAAAATGAAATGTTTCTAGTTCTTTTACAAAATCTTCTGCCCCTTTCACCTTGGAAAATTTGTATGCTTCGATATAGAAAGGAAATGGAGGAAAAGTGGATTTCTTCATATCATGTAAATAACTTCCAACCCCATTGAGGAAAACTTTCTTGACAACTTCTTTGTGAACCAAAATTTTTTTTGTGTATCTGGGAAGCATGGATGGAGATAGGGAACCCCCATACATTCTAATGTATGTGTCTTCCTACAAGAAGTAATAGTATCCATACTCGCTTATGAATTCCATCGCATTTTTTGATAAGAAGTTTGGTTCCTTAAGGAATATTACCCAGTATATGGGGTATAAGGAACTCTTAACATATGAGTTTATAATAGCCTGCATATTTATGGGCCCACGGGATTTGGTAAGCTACTTAAATTGGAGCTTCAATATTTTTCCAGATGCACCCTAGCCTAAGAAATAGGTATCTAGTCAATATGCAGTCGATGAGGTATGACAACATGTAGAATTATTCCCTTCTTTGGTTTAATCCTCCCTGTGTGGCTGCGACACATGATGATAGGCTATCTAAGATTGTATCTACCCAATTGAAGACCATTTCCTCAAAATATATATAGTATATTAAAGGCACCCAATTTAGCTTGTAAATGGTTCCATAAGCTCTACCAAAAATCATGCTTAGTAGTAAGGCTATAATTCTGAATGGGGTCCTTAATATTTGAGATTCGTAATCCCCACTCTCCTTCTGTCTTAGATTTTTTGGGGGGCACCACCATATTTTTAGCATACTCCAAGGATTCTATGTTTATCCCTTTGATCCAGTCTTTGGTCATTATGACCTGGGTCAAAGGTAACTTATAATTCATTGATATATGGACTGAATGAAATGAGGCAAAATCCTCCCCTTTGATATCATAAATGATCCTCGAGGTGAGATCCACTCGCGGTAGAATCCACCCAATAACTATTGTAGAAGGAAAACATTATGGGCGTGTGGATGCCTTCGTAATTCCTGACCTTTTTATATTCTGGTATAAAACCATCTCTTCAATACCTACATCAGGGATGTCCTGGTCCCTGATAATTTCATACAGTTCTCCCCAGTTGAATTCATGGGAAATTCCCATGATTTTCTGTGTGCCTTCAAGTATGGTTTCCGTCCTGGTGCCTGAAATAATCTCTACATCCAAATCTGCTCCACTTTCCTTATACTTATTCTTGGTACCTTTCTTAGTCATTTTGAAAATCCTTTGTCACAGAGTCTGTGTTTACACTCTTCACAGTGAGGTAATCCAATTTGGCGTAAAATGGAACCTGTGATACATGAATGCAAGCACAATGAGAAGTGAATTGACCTAGTAATAATACAATTAATTTAAACAAATAGAAAAGGATATCTTCTACAAAATAGCAATGCCAATCAGCTTATGTGAAGCAAAGCATCATTGTAGAAAATGATAGAAAATAAAAAATCATAAGGGTAAAGGTGGTCTTCCATATTTAAGCAGTCACGATCCTAAACGGCTTCCTCAAAATAACCTTCTTTCCCTGCACCATTATTTTCCATCCATACACATCGAATTGATATTAAGGTAAGGTTCATTGTTCAGTGGCAAGTTATGCATCACTCCATCTAGGTAAGGTCCAGTTTTAACATTATTCAAAACTTGAGTATTCGAACCAATATTATCAAAAATTGCAAATTCTCAACAGCATGCTTAAAAAGGTTTTTTAATTTTGACTTTTCAAATTGCTTCCCAATAAACATCGAGTGATTATTTACTAGATGTCGAGACTCAAATCCAAGTGCATAATAATTCAAACAAAATTACCCTAGGGAAAAACAAAAGGAAAATCGCAACTTTAATAGAACTGCAATGAGGAGCAAGATGGTTTTAACCAAACAAAGCTTCATTATGGAAAGGAAAAGGGTAGTCAAACTGAAAGCGTTAATATCATCTTCAAAGGATTCCATCCCAGACTGTACTTAGACTCCTGTTGACCATGTAGGGTTCAAAACGCTCTCATGTTTAGCTTTTCCCCCAACAAACATAAATGTATAACTGGATTTCTTATGAGTTGGTTTAACCAAAGGGTTTTAAAATATAACAAAAGAGGCATGTCCACTAGAAAACCTTAGAGATGTATGGACTGAAAGGATATCATGGATGGGATGTTTCAATGTGACCAATTTAAAAAACCTCATGCTCTGGAGGTTCCCGTGCTTCATCAATTGCAGTGTGTAACCAACCATGAAGCAAATCGCTACTACAACCCACTACTGGGAGGGCGCACCCAAAACTACACCGAAGCGAATGGGCAAGCCATGCACAAAAACTTGGCCCGTGCATATCTAAAAAAAAACAAAGCACATATCCAAGCAACCGTGTTATCGGCATACGTCTACCATATACGGGGAATAAATATAGATAGGGAAAGGTAGGAAGAATGAAAATAACCCTAGATAGATCTAATATAGCTATGATACAGCTACCATAGCTACAACCATGTATAAAAAAGCTTCAACTTGAAACCAATAAGAGTTCATGAGATATGGGGCCTACCTTTCAATTGTTTAGAGGTCGTGGAAAGCAGATGAGCATACAGTGCTGCAAACTAATCCTTCGGTGATTGGTGAACGTAGGAAAAATGGAGTTTGCGATAAATAAACTAAAAAACCCCAGTCGTATTTATAAAAAACAGAAAAACCTAGTCATTTATGTGGTAGATGGGTCAATTCAGGTGGTGGTTGGTAATCATAACTTTGGTTGGAATGAAAATTATAACTTGCTTACTAGTAGATGGATGGATGTGTGGGGTAGGTGGGTCACTGGACACTTTTCAGATAAGAAGTGCCTCCTTTGAATGAAAATATAGAGCTAAATGAGCCTCTATTTATAGGAATTTTGGGGCCCCTGGGACTGATAAGTCACAAGGGAAAGGTGGTACTCAAATAGTAAAATGGAGCCATTACATGTATAGCTTGACATGATTACTTTGAATTTTGGTCTGTAGAATCATTTGCTAGATTCAGTTTGGTAGGATCCACCTAAAAAAAGACAGTACTTTTCATCGAATCACATGGGGGAATTGTCAGATTCATGGCATGTTTAACTATTAGGTCTCGGTCGCTTTGAAATAAATAGTGATACCGAACATGTGGGAGACATTTCGTTACTTACTTTGATTGTATAGACATCCTTGTTAAGCTTCTTTTGTTTTGTCATGCAACTGTTTCGAACTAACTCATTGAGTTTTTCCAAATCATATCTCCACCAGACAATGAAAGGTGTCGGTTCTTTGCTTAATGGAAAGAGATTCTTTCAATTGTTGAATGTTTCAGCAGAATTCACCGAGATGCTCTGATAGTTCGGCGCTCGTCATCCAGTCGACATCATTCGCCAAGTTCCTTCGACCATTTAAGAAACATTTCCAAAGTTCATCCGACCACGTCGGCATCACTCTCTGATTTTCCTTGAAACGACAAGAGGGGAAAACTAACTTTGATCCATCCAACTGTATCAAAGAAACTGACCAAGTTCCTTTGATACATCGGAGAAACTGGTCGAGTTCCTCTGAAACATCAAAGCAAAACTATGAGTTTTACTTAGCCCAAAAAACTTATTTTCTCAATCCCTTAGAAAAATTAAGTTTTCAGGGGGGGATTTCTTTGAGTAACAAAACTAATCTAAGTATGCTTTTAAACGAAGTAGAAGGAGGGGCCTTAAAATACCAAAAATTTTGGGGAATAAGTTGCAACAACAACAACTAGAGACTAGCTGGTGAACAGAGATCTATGGAAAATCCTTCTTTGAAAATCAAGAATGATACATAGTACTAGATTCTGAGTATACAAAAAAATATTTAATCTATTCCCCGAGTCTTTTTAAAAGGCCAGACTTATCCGGGGATATAAATTTCGTGCATCACATTGGCCATCACTTTTTGGGATTAGGGTAACCACAACTTAGAAGTCTTGGAAACTCTCCTCGGGCCAAAATATGAAATTCATTTTACCTCCATCTTTTAGATTCCCCTAGATATGACTCCACGGGATCGTAACAAAATCAGATAGATGTATTTGTTTGTTCCTCATTCCCATGCTATAACTACTCTTTGGATACTTCTTTTTATGGGAAAAAATTGTCTTTTGAGTCTTTCTTGATTGCTTTCTTTATTTTTAGAATCTAGTATGGGTTCTTCCATCCATAATGTCCTTTTGTGTGAGTGATAAATTTGTTTTCTCATCATTCTCACAGACGGAGAAGATCCTTTCTGATATTGGTTGTTTAGGAAACCCTTGTGATCTGATGGTTTATTCTCTCAGCATCATTTCTTTGATGGAGACTAAATATCTCAGAATTTTGACTCTTCAATCTAAGCCTTTTGGATTTTTTATTTATAACATGGGATTATTTTGAATTCCATACATCCATCATATCCGCTTCCTCTTCGTGGTTCTATCATGGTAGGCTTCCTGAGATAGATATTAAGGTGAGAGTGGATGGAGCCCTAAGATAGTAATCCATACCTCATGAGTCTTAGTTATTTTACAAGGTTTATAATTACTCAAATGTGGTGTTGGGCTAGGAAAATTGCACAAGGAAGAATCTAACACGCAAGCAAAGAAGGAAAAGTGTGCATGCGATAGGGTAAAAGCGGGTCAAGAAGGAAACAAATGAACCAGCACAAGAAAGATAAAAAATGCACACAATGGAGAAAGGTGGGATAAATATAGAAAGGAACCGCAGAAGAAGAGGAAGCTGTGATAGGGTTGGTGCACTGAGGAAAATCACATCCAGATTCAGTGGAAGAGGTAGGTAGAAGAGATAAAGTTGGACAGACAAAAGTCAAGGAAGAATGCAGAAGGACGAACCAATAGAATATGGAAGGATAGTTTTGCGGCTAGTTATGACTAGTACAGATGAGCTGAAAGACATTTCTACAACTAGTTAAGGCCGTGGTTAATGCATTACATGAATTTTGTGGCTACGTATGGGACGACATTGAATGTAACAGAGATATTTTGTAGCTACTTGAGTCTGTAATAATTTATTTGTACTCAGTCGAAACTGTGTGTTCTTGTAAATGCTATAAATAGAAGGAACCCTCTTTGCATAAGGGTTAGATTAGGTTCAGTTAGATTCAGTTAGATTCGGCACACTAGATTGTTAGAGAGATATAAACAGTAGGACTCAGAGGAGAGTCTGGTAGAAGTAGAAGGTTGTTGAGCCATGGATCTTGCAGTTGTGTGCACAAAAATATAGTAAAGTAGAAGAGTTGATCCAGGATGTGTATAGATCAATAGGAGTAGATAGAGAATAAACCAGAGAGCATGAGAGCAAGAAGAGATTGAGTCAGATGGACATATCTTAAGAACAGTTTGCAAGTCGTAGAATTCAAGGTGCTATACACATTTCTCATGCCATATGAAGAGCACCTTGGTAGTTTTTCCCAGATGGGTTTCCACGTTATTTTCTATGTCATCTGGATGAATGTTGTTGAATGGTGAATGTTTATGCAAATGTGCATTTACCATGCATTATTACAGTTACAGTTGTTGTTGAATGTATGTCATAGTAGGAATAATCAATGAATGAATGAATGCTTAAAGCATTGTTGGAGTATTGTGTATGAGTTCATGGTTAAGATGCTAAGTTAAAATATAAGTCGTGCACTGTCTATCAAGTATAAAGAATCAGTTGTGTCACACCATTGCGCTAGTTGTTGAGATATAAGGACAGGGTCATGTTGCGCAGGTGGCCTATGGCACATGGTTGTGTCACCGTCGCAAAGTGAAAGACTCCATCTCATCGCCTTTGTCGAGCGCCTTGGCTACACACCAAGGCACTATAATCCCTCGCCAAATTTGGAAACATGGTTCCTGGAAATTACACATTAAGATATCTCGGGTGAGACTGTGCATGCCTCGCGCACATTTTCAACTGAGATTTCTCTGTTGGGATGATGTATTTTGATGTCTTGTTTGTATTGTGTTGGTGTTGAACCACAGGTTGAGACAAGGAAGAGAAAGAGGCCAACAAATGGTTCCGTTGCTGGGTTCATTTCCGACCGTGTGGAGCAGTTGCAGAAACAAGCTAAGGAGGTCAACATGGATGTTTCTTGGGTGTAGCAAATTATACAAGAGTTTCAAGACAAGGTTAGTCCCGTGGCGCAGCATGCGCCAGAAACATATTTTGGTAGAAAAATAAAGTTTTGCAGCATGGAATTTTGTGGGGACATCCCTTTTTGCTTAGTGTATTGGGATGAGCCACATGTGAGTGTTGCGGGCCTATTGGGCCAGGAAAAGTGCACAAGAAAGAATCTGACGTGCAAGCAAAGGAGGAAAAGTGCACGCGTGACAAGTTAAAAGCAGGTCAAGAAGGAAACAAATGAACCGGTGGAAGAAACATAAAACATGTGCGTGGCGGAGAAAGGTAGGATAAAGATAGAAAGGAAGCGTAGAAGCAAAGGAAGCTATGATAGGGTCGGTGCGACGAGGAAAAGCACATCCAAAGTCGGTGGAAGAGGGAGGTAGAAGAGTTAAAGTTGGACAAACAAAATTCAAGGCAGACTGCAAAAGGACAAACTAGTAAAATATGGAAGGACAGTTTTGTGGCTAGTTATGACTAGTACAAACGAGCTCAATGACATTTCCATGGCTAGTTAAGGCTGTGTTAATGCATTACAGGACTTTCATGGCTAGGTATGGGCCGACATTTAATGTAACATAGATATTTTGTAGCTACTTGAGTCTATACTAACTAAGTTGTACTCATTCAACACTGTGTGGTCTTGTAAATGCTATAAATAGAAGGGACCCACTCTGTATAAGGGTTAGATTAGATTTGGTTAGATTCAATTAGATTCGGAACTCTAGATTGTTAGAGAGTTAGAAGTAGTAGGAGGACTCAAAGGAGATACTGGTAGAAGTATAAGGTTGTTGAGTCGCAAATCTTCCAGCTGTGTGCGCAAACCGCTAGTAAAGTAGAAGAGTTGGTCCAGGTTATGTGTAGATCAGTAGGAGTAGATAGATAATAAACCAAAGATCATGAGATCAATAAGAGATTGATTTAGATAGACATATATTAAGAACAAAATGCAGGTCACAGACTGCAAGGTGTTATACACATTTCTCATGCCAGATGAAGAGCACCTTGATGGTTTTTCCCAGATGGGTTTCCACATTATTTCATGTTTCACATGGATGAATGTTGTTGAATGGTGAATGTTTATGCGAATGTGCATTTACCTTGCATTATTATAGTTAAAATTGTTGTTGAATGTATGTCATAGTAGGAACAATGAATGAATGAATGAATGTTTAAAGAATTGTTGGAATATTGTGTATGAGTTCATGGTTAAGCTGCTAAGTTAAAATATAAGTCGCACACTGTCTGTCAAGTATAAGGAATCAGTTGCATCACACCGTTGCACCAGTTGCTGAGATATAAGGACAGGGTCATGTCGCGTGGGTGGCCTGTGGCACATGGTTGTGTCATTATTGCGGATTGAAATAATCCATCCCGTCACCTTTGTTGAGCGCCTTGGCCATGTTCCAAGGGACTATAATCCCTCGCTAACTGCGGAAACATGGTTATAGAAGTTACACATTAAGATATCTTGTGTGATATTGTGCCTACCTCGTGGGAGTTGCCGGCTGATATTTCTATGTAGAGGCGATGTCTTTTGGTATCTTGTTGGTATTGTGTTGTTGTTGAACCACGGGTCGAGACAAGGAAGATAAAGAGGCCAACATGTGGACTCAAAATTGGTTTCCCTTTCTATAATTAGGAAACAATTAAAGAATCCCATACTGATCAAACTTTACCAAGCATGTCTTCCCATAAGTAGTTCTTGACTTTCAAAGATCCTTGAGATTCTTCATATTCCTATATTTCCAAGCGTCAAATATTGAGTTGGTTTATTATAAGAAAACAAAAACTATGAACCTAGGAAAACCGAAAAAAGGAAAACAAACTAGAAAAAATAAAGAAAAAGAAAGGTTTTATTTATGTACATAGTGTTCCTAGAACCTAAGTGAAATATTGTTTGAGAACGAGGCCATTTACAGGAAGACTCTCTTTCTATCCTTGTAATCTTGAAGTTTGTAAATCAAAAGGCCAAGCTTCTTAGCAATCTGATAGGGGCCAATCCAAAAATGTTGAAATTTAGTGTATTTTCCCTTTTCATCATGCGGGTGATCCCACTTTAGGACTAAGTATCTGTAGAAGGAGAAAGTCGACATAAGTCGACTTGAACGAAGACCGACTTAGTCGAGAGACCGACTACGTCGGTCGGCTGAGTAAACATAGTAGTTAGTCTGTTAACTAATAGTCGTGTCGGTTTGGTGAACCGATAGGTAGTTATGATTGTAACTGTTTGTAACCTGTATATATTAGGCTGTTGAGCCACACAAGAACGAAGTTCAGTTCTTGGCTTTGTATGATCTATCGAGAATAATATAATCTGTTCATCTTATCAGTTCTTGTCTCTTGTATTTGTGTATATTCTGTATATTTTTGTATGTATTATTGGTAACCTTATGTGATCTGTGAGATTACAACATTGGTTCCGTTGCCGGGACCTGAACACGGGTCTCTCGGGTGAGAGCCGAGTATCCTAACCAACTAGACTACAACTAAGCCAAGGCAAGATATTTCTGGAAAACTGGTTTCAGCAGCTTAAGCTGCGAACGACAAGGTGGAGGGTGCCCCAGAACATCCGACGACACCTCCCAGCCGACTCACACATCCAGCTGGAGCTCGACCATACATCCGTATGGTCATCAAACACTCAGGATTCAAATGCCAGGGACCTCGACTACTATCCCACAGTTGAGCAGATCTTTCGGGAGCTGTCTAGACAGAAAAAAACCAAAATTCAAATCCCGGAGGCTGCAAAACAGGTCGACTTCTCTATAGTCGAACCTCTGACCGACCAGGAGAAGGAGGAAGATTACGAGCTGCACTTGTATATTAGCACTTTTGTGACGCAGGATACTCTGACTGGCACTCCTGGTCGGGTGCACTTAATAGTGAAGCATCCGACTGCACCAGTAGTGGACCCCCCGACAGAGCACCATCAGACACCACCACCAGCACAACAACTAGTACAACAAACCGCTCCTCTGGCTACTCAGACGATCGACCCCACTCAGACCCCGACAGGAGAAGTTGAGGAAGACAACCCTGAATATGCTGTGTCTCGAAGCATTCTCAAGAAACTGGCGAAGGAGATAGCCATTGCCAGAAGGAACATCAAACTGCAGAAACGTCAGCAAGGCAAAGGTAAGCGTAATATTGTCCTTGCTGACTCCACCGACGACGACGACGAACTGGCAGCCTCAGCACTCGATATTGTCGAGGATGCCCGAGCAAATAAGGTAACTGTAGAAACCCAGTTTCAACGTTTTGTCGAAGCCGGAGCACCCGAAGGTCGGCCAAAGAAGGCCAAAACAACACCACTGTCCGAAGATGTGGTCGACCTGGTGACGAATCCTCCCCCCCCCATCTCCGACTAAAATAGTCGAGGAGCAAGCAACAGTCCAGCAGGCCGATGTCTCCCCCGAAGACTTTGCAAGAGTGATCCCTGAGGCACTCAGAGCCAGGGCAAGCTCGGACCAGGAGCTTAGAGCCTTCTTTGCAACACTTCCTGCACTGTTCAAATCAACACAGACAATCAAGACAACAACTCCCCTAAAAGCAAGCAAAAAGACATACGCACACCAAACAACAGTATTTACAAGGGTCCATGACGGTGGCAACATCGCAGGACATGAACAGACTTTCACCGACTACCAACTCCCACCGGAAGAAGACATTATGTCTTCCGACCAAAGTCCCCAACACCATTCTCCATCACCACCAGGATCAGGACACCATCCCTCCCCACATTCACCACCATCATCTCCACCACCCCCACCACCGCCTGATTCACAGCTGCGACCACCATCATCATCACAACCGAAGGTGGACATACCACCTCCCCAAACACAAAAACCCTCGACCACTAAACCAACCCCTCTGACACAAACCCCTTCGACCTCTGATCCACCTTCCACTTCTGCAGGTCCTCACGACAACCCAACAGAGCAAGCAAAGGAGACAACAGAACCTCTTCCTAGACCTG
>LPNX010851900.1:762327-774926 GCA_001517045.1 Pseudotsuga menziesii
TTCTTGTCTCTTGTATTTGTGTATATTCTGTATATTTTTGTATGTATTATTGGTAACCTTATGTGATCTGTGAGATTACAACAGTATCCTACTTCAAAGTTCCTCTCGCCCTATTTTTGTTTGTTGAACCATCTCTTGACAATATCCTGATGTTAATTGAATCCATCCTTGTCCTTTTGTCTTGATTCTTCAAGCTTCAACAAAGTGTCAATTCGTGATTGTAAAATTTCACTACCGAGCCCTCTTGAGGGTTGGGCTAATTTCAAGGATGGGAGAAAAATATTTGGGGGTAATATGGCTTCCTTTCCATAGAGTAGAGTGTAAGGAGAAAATACTAAGGAAATATTCGGGGTAACCCTATCTTCCCATAGTGCATTAGGAAGAGATATGTGACAATTTCTTTGACTCTAAATAATTGTTTTCTTAAAAAATTGAATGAGATTTTTATTAGTTGACTCTGCTAACCCATTTCCTTATGGATAATAATTTTCCAAATAATGAAATTTGATTCATTTTTCACAAGCAAATTCAGTTAACTTGCAGATAGACGATAAATAAGATGCATTGTCAAAAAAAAGGGAAATTGGAACCCCAAACCTGGTTATGATGTTCTGCTACAGAAAATTGATGACTGCATCCTCATTCACTTTGTGCAAAGGAACCACTTCCACCCACCCTATGAAATAGTCCGTAGATGTGTGGATGTATCGATGTTGTAGCGAATATTTTGGGTTAATCTCTCCAATAATGTATATACCCCACTACCAAAATGGTTCTGAGATAATAATAGGTTGTAATGGTCCTACTACTTTTAGCAATCTGCCACCACTCCTTTGGTATACATCACACTTTATTGCATAAGCATGCACATCCTAAAATATATTTGGATAGTAGTACCCATATCTGAGTATCTTATGAGCCATGGTGTCCCCAGAAAAATGTCCTCCTACAGGACCATGGTGCAACTCTTTGACCACTTTCGACGCATCTTCTTTCTCCAGACATCTAAGAAAAAATCCATCATATTTTTTTATGAATAGTACTCCATCAAGTATATGATAAGAATATAACTTCAATCAAAGTGCCCTTCTCTTCTTGGAGCTCCAATTTTCTTGCAAATATCCCTGCTGGAGATAATGCATCAAATCCCTATACCAAGATTTGGGCATAGTGAAAATTGGACATACTTCAATTAGGTTCAATTCAGTATCATTTTTCCAATCATGATATTCATTGGCATGACTCTCCGCGAGAAAATTCCAAAACCCTTGACCTTTAATAATGGTTGATTGTTTGAATTATAAGTCATATTCCTACAATGTAGTCACCCTATTTCCTCTTCGTTCACCCAATTCCTTCTGCACAAATAGAGACCTGGAAGCCGGATGAGGAATGATGAATTTTGTTTTGTTCTTCAAGATATAGGGCCTAAATTGTTATACCACCTTGAACATTTCATATGCTTGTTTATCTATTGCAGGGTAATTCAATTTCCCCTTGTAACCCAGTGCTCATGAAATATATCGGATATTTGTCTCCCAACTCTCCTTTCTAAGTACACATTGTTGCAAGAGAGTTATCTGAAGCAAAGGTGTATATGATAAAGTCCTTTTCAAAATATGGACTTCTCAAAGAAGGTGCATGAGCTATTGTTGTCTTTATGTCTTTAAAGGAAACCTTCTCAATGTTAGTCCACTTGAAGTGTACACTTTTCTTTACCATTTGTTGCAAAGGTTTCACAATTTGCGTGAAATCAAGCACAAACCTTCTAACAAAATTAATTGTGCCCATAAATGATTTCATATCTCTTTTTTTATGGGACATGGGAATCTGAGTTATAGCCTTGACTCTCTCTGGATCTATCGAGATTCTCTTTTTTTAGAGGATTTAACCCAAAATTTTTCCTTCAAGAATAGCAAAAATACTCTTCTTCGGGTTCATAGATATACCATATTTCCTGCGATGATCAAAAATATGTTTTAAGTGAAAAACATGGTATTCTCATTTCTTGGAGAAAATTGTTACACCATCTAAATATACAACCACACAGTGACCAACTAGACCTCGGAATGCAATATCCATGTCCCTCTGAAATGTGGCTCCAACATTCATTAGGCCAAAAGGCATTTTTCTATACGCAAATGTCCCCCACTTTGTGAGAAATGTTGTTTTCAATCAATATTGCTCAGCCACTGACACTTGTTTATAACTAGAAAATCCATCTAGCAGGGAGAACAATTTTGATCCTAATACTATCTGTAAATTTGTTCCATTGGCGGAACCGAATAGTTTTCTTTGTTTGCTGCTTTGTTCAAATTCCATAAATCAACACACAATATTATTTCTCCTAGATTCTTCCTTACTGGAACTAGATTTGTGACCCATTCAGAGTGTCAAACCTTGAAGATAATCTTAGCATCTAGTAACTTCTTTACTTTGTTTTGGATCAAAGGTTTTAACTTCGGATGCATTTTTATCATTTTTTTGAAAGGGTTTTATGCTTGTTTTGATAGGAATCAAGTGTTGAAAGATGAACGTATCATAAGTCTGTAAATATTCATAGGTCCATGCGAATATATCCTTATATTGCTGAAACAAATTGATGAACTTACCCCTTTCTCCAGGTGAGACACATCTCCCTAGATTTTCATACTTGGGCTCAGCTTTTGTCCCCAAATTCAACAACTCATATTGTATTGATGAGATGTTCGTTTTCACATTTGTTGGTTTTCTAAATTTAGTTTGCAAATCAAATATTCATTCAAGGGTTCTCACTCCTTTTGGCATGAAAATTCCTTGAACTATATCCATGTTATGTAAATCGGATTCATGTTCTTCTTTAGCAATTATAGATTCTTTGAAATATTCTTTATTCTTCAGGAAGTTAATCATTTGTTCTTCATCATCGAACACTCTTAGATTTGTAATTTTGTTAGGTATCGATGGCTTGAAAATTAATTCAATATAGCACTTATTATTGGGTGGCACTAATCTAGAAGCAGAAGTAGCTAATAAATCATCTGCAACATTTTGTAATCTAGGGATTGCATTTATATTAAAATCATTTAAGTGCGCTATCAAATTCCATACCTCATATTGCTACCCTTTAATATGTGGAGATAAACAATTAATAGTATTTCTTATTTTTCTAACAACTATCTCAGAATCACCAAAAACTTTCAATTTTTTTACATTTAATTCAATGGTTCTTTTCAGGCCTTGGACTAGAGCTTCATATTCAGCAGTGTTATTTGTACACTCAAACTCTAGCCTACAAGAGAGAAAATGTTTATTTCTTTCAGGATCAATAAGAACACAACCGGATCCCGATCCCTCTTTTGTTTTTGAACCATGAAAGTACAAAATCTAAAATATGTCCTCTTAATCTACTTGGTTAGTAGTATCTCCTACATTAGTAAATAAGTTTACTATGTTACAATCAACTTCATCAGTACATGAGAATCATAGCAGATCAGACTGTGTATCTAATTCATGACTGGCTTCCTCTACTTGATAGTTCCTTGGTCCAAGTTCTAAAAAGTAATTTCCCAAAACCGAAGATGAAAAATTTACTGGTTCGTTCTTCTCTTTGAAGTGAGTTACGTTTTGTTTCATATGAGGTTATCTCAGTATATTAATATGATTCTGACTGTTCTAGTATGGAAGCCATAAGTGATACCAAGTAGTCACGAAATAACCGTTAAGTTTCATAGACATTCCCTGCTTAATATCAAAATGTAAGCTTCAGATATATACAACACCATGATATCTCTGGATTGGCACACTCTTGAATCTGAAAACAATCTAATAACCACATCTTTCATTTCCCCTATAATTTTAACAACAAACCTATCTATTTGAATGATCTGTGAAGGGGGAGGTATTGGTTTCCCATTGATTTTCTTGCAAATGGATAGTGGCATGACATTAGAGGAAGCTCCAAAATCCACCAAAATATTATGTACATTGTGATTTAAAATTTCAAAAGTCAACAGGAAAGGAAACGTCTGGGATTTTGATTTACCACCAAAACTTGCTTTGTTTATCTCAGTATATGATTCAATGGCCTCTGTAGTACTGCTTGGTTGTGGGTCAAATGATTCCAAAATTTTCTTTCTTTGCTGAGGAAGATTACATCATTCAAACAAAGAAATATTTTCTTTAGTCTTCTTAATGTCTTCCACAATATCATATCCCATATTATATTCTTTCGTTTCTTTCCACGTAATTTCTGGTTTGTTTGCCACAGTTTTTACCTGTTTATTTATTATTGGCCTTGTTGCCTTTATGTTTTTAGGATTCACCTTATGTTGTGGCTAAGTGGTGCCAATAATTTTCTTCATGGTTTCCTTTATTTTCTTCACTTTAGGAAACACTAAACTTTGATCCACTACTGGTCCTTTGCTCCTCATGGTAACATTCAATGATGATACTTGGATTTTGTTAGCCTACTATTCTTCGTTCAATCTTAACATAGGTTCCCAATCCCATAATACCAACATCGTTTCCTTATTTGGTTCTCCTTGTTCATTTGTTTGGTCCTCTTATGGGTCTTCTGGGTCTGTCAACTGGGCATCTAATAACTGATTCATTACTAGGGTCATTGAATTTTTCCATTGTGGGAATCTCTTCTCAGAGCAATGCTCCTAGCGAAAAGTAAAAAAATGATCCATGCCAAACTTATTGAAATTCAGAACATCATAATTAAGTAAAGGTGGTTGCGGTTGTCCGCTTTCTTCCCTTTTCTTGTAGAAGGGTTTAAAAGGTTTTCTTGATCAAGTAGCTCCCTTATCTTTCTCCAAGTCTACTATATTGTTGGATAATTTTTGTATAATTTTGACCACATTTTCTAATTCACTCAAAGATTCTTCCTTGGGCCTAGTTAACAACAAAGGATTCTTATTGGACATTGTTTTTACTTCCAGTTCTAAAGTATGTTTGGGAATACTATCAAAATCAACCTCTACCTTATTGGATTCCTCATATTTTTCTACTAACGTAACCTTAACTGCCCTTTTAACAAAAAAATTTATTGGTGGATATAGTGTTGTATATTAAATTGAGCACATAGATCTGTGGACAAACACACAACTCACAAGATAGATCACACAATTACTCAGCAATTGAAGAATGAAACAATGCGAAAATGGATTGCAGCTGTGAATGCTTTCATTAATCAAAAGGTAATTAGATAATAATTACAATGAAGTACAATGGATTTAATAGCCACATGCAATTTGAATCCACAGGAGGAAATTGAATTGATTAGACTCTACTTGACTGTAGGTAACTAAGACCTTGTCTAAATCACTATCGGAGGACTCAATAGTTAATTGACCTTGTCTAAACCATAACCAGAGTTCATCGGAGTTCTAAAACACAACTCAAGTGTTACATTCAGTGTTGACTAAGGCTAACTGACTGTGGTAGGTGAGAAATGCGCCCCTCCCGAGTGCAGCCATGCAAACCTAGTGCTAACTGAATGTAGATGACTAGAACTGAATGTAACTGACTCCTAACTTAGCTTGACTAGTCACCAACTGAACTGAACTAACCTTGGTTGGTTTCTGGACTCCCAGTGGATCCTAAATTGTAGGGATTAGTCTAGGAGGCTCCTAAACTGATGCAATCAAGTGCAATCAGTGGCAGTAGGCCTCAATTAAGGTTCCCCACACTTTAGTAACTGAAACATGTTCCCCAATTAGGCCAAGTGGACCCAATGGCGCTAGTGACTAAAAATAGATTGGATGGACTCCTAATTTAGACATGACTCCTTATTTAGAAATATGACCAAATTGGACAAGGGAGGATTAATAATCCTAACACCCCCCCTGAATGCTAACTTGGACAATCTGTAGGCCCTGGTAACTAAGACCATAGTTAATCCATTACATCAAGTAAGATAAAGTAACTGCTTAATACAAGGAGTTGGGGAAAAACCACATGGGAAAAATCCCCCCCTCTATCTAAGCAGGTAGAATCAGGTCTCAAGTTTGAAAAACTTGAAAATATGTTGCTGCAATCTTCATCTCTGTGAGGTAGAGAAGCCTCATGCATGGTGTGATGTGCACTGGTATTCTAGAGCCTGGCATGTAGACTTATCCTTCTTCTCCAAAAATGATGATGGAAGGAAGGAGGAATGTAACCTTTGTCTCTTGCTAGATGTAGAGGTGTATGATCATATTCATTCTTCTGAATGTAGTGAGACTGATCCCTTACCATATAACATCTTACAGGGAGTCTATTGCATCTCTCTGAAGGAGGTAATATTGCATGGCATAGCGCAAGGGTCTTTCCTTTCTGAGTGTCAGGTGAGTTTCTAGTCATCTTCCTAGCTTCCAGTTTGGAAGGTAGGGACTGAATCTAGATCTGAGTCACCCTGAATCTCAATCTCATAAACTGATAAAGATGGATCTGCAATACTAGTAGAAGTTGTAAAAGAAGTATATGCAATGATTTTACCTTCCCTTGCAAGTGGCTACTGAGAGTGCACTGGTTCTGAAGGAGGCATGAAAAGTGAGAACTCATATGCTTTTGAAGCATGATTTGCAACACCTTTTGCTATGATGTGCCTAGTAGAGATATCTGTGATCTACACTGAGTCTAGAGCAAAGATCACTTGCTTTGGAGATCCAATATGGGTCATCTAATAGACAGATAATAGGTTTGAAGCTAGGGAGGGAACAAATAACACATCTTTGAACCTTCCATGTTCAAGCTTGACAGATCCCTTCCCTTTTGTTTTGACTTTATTGTTATTTCCCATCTGAATACTAGGACCATCAAAGGACTAAAAATAAGAGAATGATTCTATGGATGCAGCCATATGGTTGGAAGCTCCAAAATCAATGAGGAAGACATGTGTTGATGTGCAACAAGCCTTCAGTGCATGGCCTTTCCTTTGGTATTATTCATCTTCTTCTTCAAATTCATCCTTCCTTGTGTTAGTAGGTACAAAAATGTTATGTTTCTTCAAAATAAGAGCCATTTCATCAAGTTGTATTCTCATACATGATCTTTCTGAATGAAAGCCCCTTCCACAGTAAGAGCAGAGGACATTACCTTCGCCATTCTTCTTGCTTCTCTTTGAACGTGAAGGCTCCTTTGACTTCTCTTTCTTCACATGAGACTCATCTATTTCCTTCCCTTTGTCATTCGCTACCTTATCTCTTCTTGCAACCAGAGCTTGATCTTTGGAAGATCTAATGATCCCCATTTGGATCAATTTATCATTCTCAGAAATGAGAGATTGGATGAAGGCATTAAGAGTGGGAATCTTCTAATTCGAAGTACTGAGCCGTACTATTTGGAAGGTTGATACAAAGACTGAGTAGTATGCATTGAGCTTTGTGATAATGGCAAGGATGAGCTGATCTTCATCCTTCTCCACTTTGCATTGCTTCAATTGATATATCAAGTTCTTGAACTTTGTGAAGAATTCATTCAGCGATTCGAAGTTTGATGGATTAAGAGTGATCAGATCATTTTCTAGCTAATGGATCCTCATCTCATCCTGCTTATCAAATAAGGAGGAAATATTTTCCCAAATCTCCTTAGTAGTCTTCAATCCTTGAATGTGGAATCAAAGATCTATAGAAACTGAGGAGAAAAAGTGTCCATGGGCTTCATCAAGCCTGTTCAAGTACTTTTCTTTGTCATGATCTAAAGTTGGCACTGCCTCTGTTTCTTCTATGAGTATGAAGAGCTGCTTGTGTGAGGACCCTGCAGCAAACAAGTAATCAAAACACACGATATAGCAGCAGAACTGAAAATCACTTTTATATTAATCGCAAGCCACTTCGAGAGGGGGAAACCTCCTTTGAGCAATCTCAATACAAAATAACTTCACGGTGCCTTCCTTGGCCTCAACACACACTTATATACTAAAAATAGGCGCCAATACCGTGGGTCAAAACCATGGGCCAATATAAACTATGGGCGCCAATACTATGGGTCAAAACCATGGGCCAATGTAAACTATGGATCAACAAATACTACAGAACCATCCAACTTATCATTGCTGAGCAGGAAGACCCAGAACCAAGAGTCAATATTATGACTCGGAGCGGTGCTTCCACCAGTGGCACATTGCAGGAGACCGAAAAGAACACAAGTCAGGGGTGGGTGCGCAGAGCTCCTAGTAAAGCAACAGCACTCGACCTACAGCAGAATAAAGAGACCTTTCATGAAGCCAAGGCTTCCTTTGATGAACCTACACTATCAAGACCGCAGGTACCGTCGTCTAGGGGCATACCGCAGCAAGCACCTTGTAGCGATAGCCCTGAGCAGGTACAGCAGGCTACCACATCGGGAAGATGCGACGAGGATGAATCGACAAGAAGTGTACAATCCTTCCTGCACAGCTGCTTGAAACTCCTGAGAAATGACAAAGCTGTCGGCGAGCTACAGCACATGATAGATTAGTGTCAGCAACCCTCTCTCTCGGGCAGTGCACACCACGCTGTCCATAATATTACAAGACATACAAGGACAGGAAGAGAGATGAAATTCACAGCGCAGATTGGTGAGTTTGAAATGGATGAGGTTGTCTTATATCTAGGATCAGAGGTGAATGTTCTAACTAAGCAGACATGGGCACAGATGGGTAGTCCTCAGTTAGCCCTATCGCCTATCCACCTGAGATTAGCTAATCAGCAGCGAGTATCACCATTGGGTCGACTACCGCAGGTGCCAGTTGATATTGACGGAGTTCGTACTTTTGTGGACTTCGAGGTTATAGAAATCATTGGCGACAGTCGACCATATCCAACACTATTAAGTATTGATTGGGCGATTGGTAGCAAAGCTTTCATTGACCTAAAGAAAAGACAAATGACCTTTGAGGATGCGCAGATCTGGGTCATCGCACCACTGGATCCTTACCAAGGTCCTAGATACATTGAACCTATCCGAGCCGAGGAAGAGGCCCATAACATGGAGAGTCTCTACCAGATGACAGCGAACCAGAATGACTACATCAATCCAACCGCAGAAGGGAACATTAGTTGGCGATGCGACAGCTCATGCGCATCGGATTCTGATGTTGTTCTAGAAAACTGGCAGAATAGACTTTACGAAGTCTCAGCGCGTAGATGTGCGTTTATCAATAAATCACTGTGGTGGATTGGTGCAGAGATCGCTGAGACTCCATCATATCATGGTCTGACAGATATCCAGGATTTTTTTGAACAGTTCGAGCAACAAATTCCTCATGAGCAGAGGATCGCAGCTATGGACCTTGCAGTTCGAGCCACACCTGCAAGATGGTGGTATGCGCATAAAGAGAATATCGCATCATGGGATAATATAAAAAGACTGATGGCGATCAGATTTTCTGACGACAGATAGTATGTCCAGCAGAAGTACACAGGAGAAACTGACCCTAGGGTACACATTCAGACATGTGAACAGAACTGGTCGGACATTCCATAGGATGAATGGGTTCACAGATTCATTCACACATTGGAAACAGTTCCAAGGAATTGGTATACAGAGACCGAGCTGCGCAAGGGAACAACCACATGGTCACTTATGACAGACAGCTTCCTACTCACCTTTGGATTTGAGTCAGAACATCCAAGTGTTGCTTAGGCCCTAGACATAATCAAGACAAATATTTTTGAGGATCGCACCATCTCAGTACCAGTCCAACCTGAGTGGACTATCCAGCTAGAAGAGGTGTTGGAATGCTATAATTTTGCATCAGAATCAGAGGAGGTGGATGAGGATCCTCGCAACACCAACATTCTGGAATTAGAAGGGACTCACGATGTGGAGGGACCATAGTTAGAGATTCCAGCAATCACCGAGCCCATCAAGATTAAAAAGATCAATATTGGCACAGACACAGAACCTAAGCTTGCCTCTATTGGAGACTACTGGAACGATGAAACAGTCGGACAGATTGCAGATCTACTACATGACTATCAGGACCTATTTCCCACCAAGTTCACAGAGATGAAGGAAATAGTCGGAGACCTAGGAGTCATGAGGATACCATTAAAGGAGGATGCTAGACCAGTTAAGCAGCGCCCATATAGATTGAATCCGCGCTACAAAGAAAAAGTAAAGGACAAAATTGATAAAATGCTAGCAGCAGGCATCATTGAGCCAGTAGAGGAAAGCAAATGGGTTAGCCCTATGGTAGTGCAAGAGAAGAAAACAAAAGGGGACATCAGGATCTGTGTTGATCTGCGAAAACTCAACGATGCATCACTTCATGATCCATTTCCAACACCGTTCACTGATGAAGTATTAGACAACGTGGGAGGACAGGAGGTCTACTCCTTCACCGATGGGTTTTCAGGCTACCATCAGATCAGAATACATCCAGAAGATCGAGCCAAGACCACCTTTGCAACAGAATGGGGCTCGTTCCAGTATACGGTAATGCCCTTTGGTCTTAAGAATGCACCAGCTATATTTTCTAGAGTAGTAGTTGCTGTCTTTAAAGAATACATCCATAACTTCTTAGAAGTATATTTTGATGACTGGACTGTATTTGGGCTAATCGATAAGCACATAGGAGATCTAAGACTGATGTTAGAGAAATGCAGGCAGTACCAAATTTCTCTAAACTTGAAGAAATGTATATTTTGTGCACCATTTGGTATTTTGTTGGGCCACATTGTTTGCAGACAAGGCTTGATGGTAGACCCCGCCAAGATCGCTATCATTGTAAACCTTCCAGCACCTAAATCAGTCAAGCAACTGATGACAGTACTTGGTCATACCGGGTATTACAGAAATTTCATCAGGGGCTATGCAAAGATTACAGCGCCGATGGAGAAATTGCTCAAGAAGGATGTAAAATTCCTATGGAATGAGGAATGCCAGCAGAGTCTAGACATACTTAAGGAGAATATGGTTACAGCACCCATCCTAGTATTTCCGGACTGGACTAAGCCTTTCCATGTACATGTGGATGCATCCGGCATCGCATTAGGTGTCGTCTTGACCTAGCCAGGAGAAGGGGATCTTGACCATCCCATCGCATATTCCAGCAGAAAGCTATCAACAGCGGAAAATAACTACACCACAACAGAAAGGGAGGGCTTAACTATGGTGTATGCGCTACAGAAGTTCAGGCACTATCTATTGGGTGCCTCGTTTAAAATGTTTACTGACCATTCCGCATTGAAGTACCTAGTAAATAAACCAGTGTTAGGGGGGAGAATCTGCAGATGGTTACTCCTCTTCCAGGAGTATGATTTTGAAATCATTGTGAAACCAGGAAGACTGAATGCAGGACTGGATCATCTGTCGCAGTTAGACTCAGGAGAAGAGCCCAGTAACCTAGAATACAATCTGCCAGATGCGCCGTTGTTTTCCATACAGATTGCAGATGAGTACTATGCCGACATTATTCAATTCCTCACCACAGGAGTAGCACCTGACGAGTTTACTAAGCAGAAAAAGAAGCAGTTGGTTGTTAAAGCAGCAGACTTCACCCTCATCGTAGGACACCTATAAAAGTTAGGTCCGGATGAAGTTCTGCGCAGATGCATGATGCCGCACGAAAAAGACGCTATTATCAAAGAGGCTCATTCAGGAACCGCAGGAGGACATTTCATAGGAAAACCAACTGCGCAGAAAATCATGGAGGCAGGATTATGGTGGCCTACATTGCATAAAGACACTAAGGACTTTTGCAGATGCTGCGATATCTGCCAAAGAGTAGGAAAACCCTCACGACGCGATGAAATTCCGCTGCGATCACAGGTCACGTTGCGTGCATTCGACAAATGGGCTATATATTTTGTGGGTCCTATCAACCCACCAGGAAAGTGCACTGGTGCGAGATATATTATCACTGGAACAGAGTACCTCACCAGATGGGTAGAGGCCAAAGCAGTAAGAAATTGTGATGCTACTACAGCTGCACAGTTCCTTTTTGAAAACATCATCAGCAGGTTTGGATGCCCAGTAATTTTGATGAGTGATCAAGGCACACATTTCTTGAACAGTACTATTGAGGCATTAACAGAAGAATTCCAGATCCAGCACCATAAGAGCACTCCCTACCACCCGCAGGCTAATGGTACAGTGGAGGCCTTCAACAAGATTTTAGAAAATACTCTTACTAAGATCTGCAATAGCCAGAGGAATGATTGGGACCTTAGAGTTAACGTTGTCTTATGGGCGTACAGGACCACATGTAAGAAACTTACGGGACACACACCTTTCAGCTTAGTATATGGACAGGAGGCTGTTATGCCTATGGAGTATATTCTTCCCAGTTTAAGAATCGCTCAGATTACCGGGATGACTGATACAGACACAATCGAAGCAAGGCTAGCACAGCTGATTGCCTTAGAAGAAGACAGGTTCATCGTCGGATTCCATCAGAAAGTGCAGAAGGCCCGAGAAAAAGCTTGGCATTGTTATAGCGGATTTCACCACACTAGGTGAATCACACATTGTATGGCCTTCCCTTGTCCCGCTGCAGACTCATTAGCCCCTTTGGACCACTTTATATCTTTTGATGTTACCTTGATCACCCCTAAAAACATTAGAATATTGATATACGCGGCTTTTTCCCCGATAACCGCGTACATACGCGGGTATTCCCTCGATAGTCGCGTACATCGGGATGTGTG
>LPNX010851900.1:795321-864597 GCA_001517045.1 Pseudotsuga menziesii
TTGGTGCAGAGAATTTCCACCATGTCTTCCTTCCACTAGTGATAGTTGAAGGGAGTGAGAGGCTCTACTAGATGAACCATTTTGAATGCAGTAAGAAGGACTAAGCTTTTGTAGCGAATGCAGTGAGAAGAAAGGGCTGCTTCTAGTAAATGTTGTGAGAAGAGTTGATAACTTGTCACACAATCAAACATACAAAGTAAGGTCGACAGTCTGCACTTTTGGAATTTCCTTCACACCCAGCATAATTGATCAAGTAAGCTTGATCAACAATTTCCTAACTTGGGATATTAAGTGGTAAATTCTCTGCTTCTGGTGTAGTACTGGAAGGATCAATTTTGCTAAAAAAAAATGATCCAACTGGAGATCTGAGGAGGAGAGGTGTCTTGTCCATCGAGGCTCTGATACTATATTAAATTGAGCACATAGATCTGTGGAAAAACACACAACTCACAAGATAGATCACACAATTTACTCAGCAATTGATGAATGAAACAGTGCAAAAATGGCTTGCAGCTGTGAATGCTTTCATTAATCAAAAGGTACTTAGTTAATAATTACAATGAAGTACAATGGATTTAATAGCCACATGCAATTCAAATCTACATGAGGAAATTCGAATTGATTAGACTCTACTTTACTGTAGGTAACTAAGACCTTGTCTAAATCACTATCGGAGGACTCAATAGTTAACTAACCTTGTCTAAACCATAACTGGAGTTCATTGGAGTTCTAAAACACAACTCAAGTGTTACATTCAGTGTTGACTAAGGATAACTGACTGTGGTAGGTGAGAAATGCGCCCCTCCTAAGTGCATCCATGCAAACCTAGTGCTAACTAAATGTAGAGGACTAGAATTGAATGTAACTGACTCCTAACTTAGCTTGTCTAGTCACCAACTGAACTAAACTGATCTTGATTGGTTTTTGGATTCCCAGTGGCTCCTAAATTGTAGGGATTGGTCTAGGAGGCTCCTAAACTAATGCAATCAAGTGCAATTAGTGGCATTAGGCCTCAATTAGTGTTCCCCACACTTTAGTAACTAAAACATGTACCCCAATTAGGACAAGTGGACCCAATGGTGCTAGTGACTAAAAATAGACTGGATGGACTCCTAATTTAGACATGAATCCTTATTTAGAAATATGACCAAATTGGACAAGGGAGGATTAATAATCCTAACACCCCCCCCTAAATGCTAACTTGGACAATCTGTGGGCCCTGGTAACTAAGACCATATGTCACCCATTACATCAAGTGAAATAAAGTAACTACTTAATACAATGAGTTGGGGAAAAAACCACATGGGAAAAATCCCCCCCTCTATCTAAGCAGGTAGAATTAGGTCTCAAGTTTGAAAAACTTGAAAATATGTTGCTGCAATCTTCATCTCTGTGAGGTAGAGAAGCAGCATGCATGGTGTGATGTTCACAGGTATTCTAGGGCCTGGCGTGTAGACTTCTCCTTATTCTCCAAAAATGATGATGGAAGGAAGGAGGAGTGTAACCTTTGTCTCTTGCTGGATGAAGAGGTGTATGATCATATCCATTCTTCTGAATGTAGTGATACTGAGCCCTTACCATATAGCATCTTACAACGATTCTATTGCATCTCTTTGAAGGAGGTAAGATTGCATGGCATAGCACAAGGTTCTTTCCTTTCTGAGTGTCAGGTGAGTTTCCAGTCATCTTCCTAGCTTCCAGTTTGGAAGTAGGGACTGAATCTAGATCTGAGTCACCCTGAATCTCAATCTCATAAACTGATAAAGATGAATCTATAATACTAGTAGAAGCTGTAAAAGAAGTAGATGCAATGATTTTACCTTCCCTTGCAAGTGGCTGCTAACTGAATGTAGAGGCCTAAAACTGAATGTAACTGACTCCTAACTTAGCTTGAATAGTCACTAACTGAACTAAACTGAACTTGGTTGGTTTCAGCACTCCCAATGGCTCCAAAATTGTAGGGATTTGTCTAGGAGGCTCCTAAACTGATGCAATCAAGTACAATCAATGGCAGTAGGCCTCAATTAGTGTTCCCCACACTTTAGTAACTGAAACATGTGCCCCAATTAGGCCAAGTGGACCCAATGATGCTAGTGACTAAATAAAGACTGGATGGACTCCTGATTTGGACATGACTCCTGATTTATACATATGACCAAATTGGACAAGGGAGGATTAATAATCCTAACATTGTAGTGTAATATTCTACCAAAGACTCCTTGGCTGGTTTTGTTGCAGTACTAAAACTATTTAATAGAGTAGTGAACCTCTGATTGAATCCTTGCACCTTTTCTTTCTTCTCCATCCTTATAGACAACAGTTCTTTCATGAGTGTAGCTACAGTTTTTTGGTTTCCAAACTTACTTATGGACACCCTTTCAAAACCATCCCATTTTTCTATTGAGCTATCATGTAGACTAAGGTACCATGAGGACGCTCTAGGTTCAAAAGTATATGGGAAAAATATGCAAACCACATCTTCATGTTCAATGTTTAGAATATTCAATGCGAGATAAAATATTTTTAAATTATCTTCTACAGAAACACCTTTTCCAAGATCAAACTTCAGTAACACTCTTTTTGGGTGCTTAGGTAAGTCGTGTAAAGGCGCATCCAAGTTGAGTGGTGTTCTAGCTCTCCACATAGGTTGGTTAACAATTCTTGCCATAACTCGAGGTGGATATTGTGGTTGAGAATGCGAATAAACTTGATTTGTAGGGGATTCAAGTACCAACTGATCAAGGGGTTCAGTGATTTCTTAGATAGATAAATCCAACAATTCTTCCAAATTTTCTACAAGCACTGAATCTTGTGTGTATGAAATTCTTTTCTTGGAAGCTCTCCTTCTCAGTAATCCAGAAACTACCTGCAATCCTCCAAGTTTCCGTATGTAAGATTGTGTATGTCTCCGAAAATGATCTGTTTCTTCAAACGTGAAAACGTATAAAGGTTCTGTGTTTTCTTCTTCAAAATTTAACCTTTCTTGTCTTCCATCCAATGGAATATTTTCTCACAAATGAATTTCCTTTTCCTTCCATGCACTGGAGGGCCTCCTTTTAACGCCAAAATTGTTGTTGCACATAAATTCCAAAGAAAAAAATTAGGGATTATCCCTGGTAATTGACCCCAATAAGATTGTCCACCGTTTGGTGTGGAGAATTCATCCTGTTAACGGTATGGCTGCCACAAATTAACTTGTTTTAAATTCTTTATCGACTATGGCCCATATCAGCGTTTATGTGATTTTCTTTAACTAAAATATGAAATGCAAGTGCCTAATTTAAATGCATATAACTGACAAACAGAAACCACACTAGGGATGCGTAGGTTCTTACCTCTCATCTTACCGCTCCTGCCTTATCAATTATATATTTAATATAATACTAAGCTAACTATCCTAGCTTAATCTATCCCCACAGGGAGAAGATTCAGAATTAGATTAATATACTACAACTATTCATACCAATTTATAGTTGTTTCAACATAATATTCACATTCACAATAGAAATAATACCAAATATAGCTCTGATATGATAATTCATTTATTACTCATTTTACACATAGATAGTTTGCGTAGAAAGGAAAACCATTCATGACCAATGAATTAATTAATTCAAAGAAGTTCGAACGATCTCACAGTATATTGTACGGAATCAAGAAGAAGTAATTCCACGTTATACATTCCACACATTCTAAGCAAATATTTATGCAGTCTTTTCCCAGCAAACAGGTCTTTCTTATTAGCAGAAAATCAGTTCTCTTACAAAAATAATCCATCCTCGGTTATGCTAGAAAAAGTCCCCCTCCTTTACTCTCTACCTATATTTATATTACAATAAGAATTTTTATTCTAGTGACCTTTCGTTCACCCTAACCCTAGGGATTCCCAGAATTTTTCATTTAGTGCTTTACATAGAAAAATGCAAAAAATATTATGTTAAAAGACAAAAAGAATTTAGTCGGGCCCTGCCCCGCTAGAAATATATGCTTCCCATGGGTTATCCTCTTCAGTTATGGTCTTGTACTTTATAGCCTCCAAAACCTGTAAGGCCATTTCATGGATCGACAATTGTGTCTCTATAGATTCCACATGTGTTGTTGCAATATTACAAATGTTTTCCAGGTGGTAGGAATTGACAGAATCCTGCCCGACAAAATTGTAAATGTCCTCTTCTGTGAGAGAATTCATTGTTCTGATATACTCTATGTATTCTTGCAACCTATCATGCAACTGGGCCATGCGTTGGCCTTTTTCTGACAGCTCGGTTATCTTCTGGACCAAAGGAATGCGACACATTTCATGGACTTGATGGATCTTCTTATAAAAGTATTGGCACTTTTCCATGGTTTTAGGAATCTCATTGCTTAATATCCTGGCATCTTTTCTGCAAAATTCCACTAGTGCCATTTTCGACTTAATGTCCTATCCTGACTTCTAGGAAAGATGGTCAAGAAACTTTGAATTAGTTTCCTTCCAGGTCATCTATATTTTGACTTTCTCTATGAAGTACAACAACCCTTTCCTAAAATCTAGTGATTCTGCCACGATCACCTTCAGTCTGTGAGGCTCACCTAAGAATGATGCATTTGTTCTTGAATTTTGCAAGCTTGATTTTGTTCTTGAATTTTGTAAACTTGATTACAAAACGAAGTAATGTCTTGCCTTTTCTTATCTGCTAGCTCCATTTTTTTCTCCAAAGACTCCTTTTGCTTAACCAGCTCTTCCACTTGAGTATTTAACTCTTAAACCTATTGTTTCCCAGCTGACTCTCTCGACTCTAGTTGAGAGATCTGATCTTCAAGGTCATTCTTTTCTCCTTCCATAATTAATAACTATACATTCAGTGCATCCTTTTCTGTTTCCATAATCTAGTATTCATTCAGTAGTGAGTCTCCTTTTTAGAGAGGATAGCATCATGTTTTCTCTTTAACTCTATACCCTCTCCTCGCATTTTTACCAGATTATGCTTTAGTTTGAGCATCTTTTATTTGTTTCACTCTACGTCATCCATCAACCTATGAACATATCAATGCTATCCTGGGTAGCTACTATGTTTACAGAAGCCATGAATTTTGGATCCTTATGGGTACCTTCCATTAAAGTGTTTTCTGTGACGGTAACCACATCATCTTGAGTACCTATTTTCAATCTTTTTTCAGACCTCCTCATGATATTATTTATTGATTTATCAATGATAGTTATGTTAAAGCAAGACACAACGTGCTGCTTCGATGGGGTGAAAGGGGAGATCCCAAGTTCCACAAAAGGAATGTGACCACCAGTAATTGTTTCACTTATTGGTCCAGGAGGGTCCATGTCCATAGTCTGTGGGTCATTGGGCTCATTTTGTGTTGCCTCTTTGTCAATAGATTCCCTAATATTATCTTCTTCCTCTTTCCTTTTGAGCTCTTTTGCCGCTTCCTCATCTTCTTTTCGTCCTCTCTCTCCGATCTCTTTCTTCAATATTTCCTCTTCCTCTTGTTTCCTTCAAGCCTCTTAATCTTGCTTCTTTTTCTTCCATTTTCAACTTTATAACTTCTTCTTTTTGTTTCTGAAGGATTGACTCCGTTGTAGTGTTGTCATCCATGCTACCGCTGGCACTGCTTTTCCAAGAAAAAAGGTTGTTTAATTTAATCATATTTTTTTCCATTATGAACACTTATTCATCCTTATTGAAGAAGTCTGTATATTCAAAATGTATTTTAATTGTCCTGCAATGTTCAACAACCTTCCATGTGTTGTAATTTATTGCAAAATGCTTTTCTCCAAAATGAAATGTTTCTAGTTCTTTTACAAAATCTTATGCCCCTTTCACCTTGGAAAAGTTGTATGCTCCGATACAAAAAGGCAATGGACGAAAAGTGGCTTTCTTCATATCATGTAAATAACTGCCAACCCCATTGAGGAAAACTTGCCTGACAACTTCTTTGTGAACCACAAATTCTGTTGCGTATATGGGTAGTAGAGATGCAGCTCGAGAACCCCCATACATTCTAATGTATGTTTCTTCCTGTGAGAATTAATAGTCTCCATACTCACGTATGACTGCCATCGTATTTTCTGAAGAGGGGTATAAGGAACTCTTCACATATGAGTTTATAATAGCCTGCATATTTATGGGCCCACGGGATTTGGGAAGCTATGTAGATTGGAGCTTCAGTGTTTTTCCAGATGCACCCTAGCTTAGGAAACAGGTGTCTAGTTAATATGCAGTCGATGAGGTATGACGACATGTAGAATTATGCCCTTCTTTGGGTCAATCCTACATGTGTGGCTGCGACACATGATAACAGACTATCTAAGATTATATCTTCCCAATTGAAGACCATGCCCTCAAAATCTATATAGTAGATCAAAGGCACCCAATTTAGCTTGTAAATGGACCCATCAACTCTGCATAAAATCTTGCTCAGTAGTAAGGCTATAATTCTAAACGGGGTCCTTAAGCTTTGGGATTCATAATCCTGGCTCGACTTCTGTCTTAGTTGTTTTTTGGGTACACCCATATTTTTAGAATACTCCAAGGGCTCTATGTTTATCTCTTTGATCCAGTCTTCGATCATCATGACCTGGACCAGAGGTAACTTATAATCCGTTTCTATATGGGTTGGATGAAATGAGGCAAAATCCTCCCCTTTTATATCATAAATAAACCTCAAGGTGGGATCTGCTCGCGATAGAATCCACCTAATAACTTCTATACAAGGAAAACATTATGGGAGTGTGTCTTCCTTAGTAATTCCTGACCTTCTTATATTTTGATATAAAACCATTTCCTCGATACCTGCATCGGGGATGTTCTGGTCCTTGATCATTTGATATAGTTCTCCCCACTTGAATTCAGGGGCAATTCCCTTGATCAAATTTGTGTCTTCAAATATGGTTTCCGTCCTGGTGCCTAAAATAATCTCTCTACATCGAAATGTGCTCCACATTCCTTAGACTTCTTGTTGGTACCTTTCTTAGTCATTTTGAAAATCCTTTATCATGGAGTCTATTTTTACACTCTTCATAGTGAAACCTATGATACATGAACGCAAGCACAATGAGAAGTGAATTGAACTAGTAATAATACAATTGATTTAAAAAAATAGACAAGGACATATTCTACAAAATCACAATTCCAATCAGCTTACGTGAAGGAAAGCATCATTGTAAAAAATGATAGAAAATAAAAAATCATAAGGGTAAAGGTGGTCTTCCATCTTGTTGAGGCCTAGAAAATCGCAGGAAACAATAGCAAGGGATTCTCCCCAGTCAACGTCCCCAACTAGCCCATGACAGTTTGGTATGGGGAATCCGTCCGGTTTGTGGTCCGGCTACCGTAGGTCAAGTAACAAAAATAAAGGGTTTTACCGGTTGCGGCCCGGTCCACCGTGTATATTTTTTGTATTTTAACTTTAAGTATGATATGCAAGTGCCTATCTAACATGCAGATTGATAAAGAATACAAGGAGCAGTCACAACGTGATGCGCAATTTCTTACCTCTCGTCTTAAACTCTCTCGCATCTGAATCACACACAACAGAAAACTAACGAAGTTGTCCCTAGGAAGCGATATTATCATTTAATGAGTAATGTATTACTGTTCATGTATTAAGATAAATCATAGGTAGTTGTTCTTTGAATCAAAACACATAAACATAAATAAAGATATGCACAACAAGATAGCTCATTGTTTGTTAAGACATTCATTACTCACAGTGGAAATCATCATAAAATAAACCAGAGAACATTCGTACAAGAACATAGGTTCAAAAAGTTAGAACAATCTCACAGTTAATGAAATACAGCTAAAAATGAAATAGTTCCCCTCCAGCATCATTCATTGCACAATATTTGAACATTCCACCCAAAACTTTCTCCGACAGGCAAAATTGTAATTATATTATTGCAAAACGAAATAGTTCCTCTTACAACAAGTTTTTCACAATTTTCACTGGGAAAAATCCCCTTTTCCCTATCTAACTCTCCTATACTTATACCAAAGGCAAAGCTTTTGGGCTGCCCCAAATGACTTCTCAGCTTCCCCCATGTTTCATCTCCCAAAACATTGTCTTATAGTGGGTCCTCATGATTCATACAAATGTTACATTTCAAACGAAGATTAAGATTTATGGGCAATTTATAAAAACAGGACTGGCTTGGTAACTAACAAACTCCCCAAGACTGGGACTCTGTTCTTAATGATTAGGCTCAGTAATCCATTGTTTCCTTTGAGATCCGGTTGATCTCAGACCTTCATTATCTTCTTTTCCTTGAGCAACAACTCTGCTTCTTTATGCTTTAGCTGCTTTGTCCTCCAGCTACATCTTCTTCGCAATAGTAATCATCAAAAGGATGTGAGAAAATTTCCTATGTCTATCTGCGATCAAATGAAAACTCATCATTTATCCAGACTAAAACATAAACCATAATACCAATAAAATGAGTATTGAAAGTAAAACCCGAGACTGTGTTTTCAACATGGAAACCTTAACTTGGTCAAAACAGAGAATTCTTGGCCGCCCATGGCGGGAAAACTAAGCAACAGGCGGATAAACCCTCATCGGCGAAATGAAACACCAAACGTCGGACTTTAGCTCACTAAACCACCGCAACGGTGGGCGATTAATGTTCTAAGGGTTCCAGAGCAAAACCAAATGTTGGCGAGATAAAACATTAGAAGAGGGCATCTAAACAACGGAGGTCGGATCTACTACAGCATTGGATAGTTAGTACGCTACATAGCCGCAACAACGGAAGTTATACGATCCAAAAATTCCGCAGACTAGTCAACATCAAAGAAAAATAGAACAAAACATCGATGAAAGGAAAAGCAGTGTGGGGGACGATTAGTCTACTCTGGAGCCGCAATGGTGGAACACAATCAGTCCACGGCCTCCGATCAGAGTCAAAACATTCTAGAAAAAACATCACAAAGCAAAAAATTGAAACAATAAAAACGCGTGATCGGCGAAAGAAACAACTAATCATCAGTCCAGTCTCTATTTGTCCTCTGAAATAGCGGCAACTAAAATTCCATTTCAAACCTCGACCAAACTTCGACAGCGATAAAAAAGCATGAAACTTGCTAAGTTCCACAGTCCAAAGCATTTGCAAACACAAACAATTTCCCGAAAAGTAAGAAAATAGCTGGCCTCAAATAATCCAAACGTGTAGCAGAGTGGAAACAAAACGGTATTCAACAAAATCAACAAGGAGGGTCCAAAATTTTTGAGAAATTTGGGAAAACATTGCAACTACAACAATTGGTGGCTAACTGGTGAACCTAGATCTCTGAACAAACTCTTCCATAAGTAACAGACTGTTTAGCAATAAAACTGACATGTTGAATTCTTCTAGATGTCTGGATTTCCATAATGGAAAATATATGTACTTTTAATCATTGATGATAGTCCAATTTTATGAAAATGGAACCCAAAATCTCAAAGTCAAGATAACTCTTTTGAGGCCAAGTAGATGAATTTCATTTTACCTCTGTCTTTGGGTAGCTTCCAGCTTGGACACCACAGGATTGTAACACATGGTAAACAGAAATATTCATTTGTTCCCCATTCCCATGCCATTTGGCACTTTTGTGTGTTTGTGGACTTTTTTGTCCTTTTGAGTCCTCCTCATGCCTTTCTTTCTGAATTTTTATTTAGTCTCTTCTATCCATAGTTTCCTTTTGTGTGAGAGATGTATTTGATTTTTCAACTCACGGACGGAGAAGAACTTTTTGCAAACTTGTACTCATATGATTCGGTGCTTCGCTTTGATAGATATTGCTTTTCAGGAGTTTTGACTCTTATCAGCCTTTTGGCTTTCAATTTTTTGGCATGGGATCATTTATATATAATATAATGTTTACCCTTCTTCCTTTCCATGGGTCTTTTGCTGTCACCCCCTAGGACATTTTTCTAGACGTGAAATGGATGGAGCCTCGAAATAGTATTCCAGACCTTTTGATCCTGAGTTTTTTTTTTTTTTAAAGGGATTAAGCAGGACTTCAATGTGTTTATAGCCATTTATGAAAAAACCACTTACTAGAGGAAATTGTATCAGCTCAAACAAAAATGCACAGTCTTATACCCAAGGATTTTAGTTAATCCAAAACCCTGATGCTTTCCATGCAACCAAAATTTTGCCTCTTTTATTCACATCAACAAAATCTACATCAAACAAACATGACATAAAACAAACATTAAATGACCAAATCAATTTATTTATGTACAAAGCAAGAAACAATAAATCGGGAAAAATAAGGTTTGAGAACTAAACCATTAACTGGTAAGTTCTCCTCCCATCCCTACAAATCTTGCAATTTATAGGTTGAGGGGCCAAGCTTTGCTGCCATCTGAAAAGGGCCTACCCATAACTGTTGAAACTTCGTGTGCTTTCCCTTTTCATCATGCAGGTGATCCCACTTAAAAACCAAGTCACCCACTTCAAATTCCTTTGTTCTAGCTTTGTGCTTATCAAACCACCTTTTCACTACTTCCTATTGTTGCTTAAAACGTTCTTTGGCCTCGGATCTAAACTTCTCCGCCTTCAAAATATTATAAATTCTAAGTTGCAGGAGTTCATTGCCTATGCCTCTAGACTCTTGGGCTATTATGGAAGATGGTAGCATAATGTTCGGAGGAATTATAGCCTCCTTTCCATAAACAAGGGTATATGGTGACACACCTAGGGAATTCCTAGGTGTAACCCTATCAGCCCAAAGAGCATTCAATAATGATGAATGCCAACTCCTCTAGTTTTCTATGATGGTCTTTTTCAAAATCCTAATCAAATTCTTGTTTGTATATTCTTCCAATCCATTTCCTTGTGGGTAGTAGTTGGCAGAATAATGCAACTTAATTCCTTTTTCATGAGCAAATGCAGTTAATTTAATGGAAGAAAAGTAAGTAGCATTATCAAAAACTAGGGAAATTGGAACCCCAAACTTGGTCATGATATGATCCTATAAGAAATCCATGATAGCATCTTCATTGACTTTTCATAGTGGAATGGCCTCGACCCATCTAGTGAAATAGTCTGTTGCCGTTAAAATATATTTGTGCTACAAGGAATAATTTGGTTTTATTTCTCCAATGACGTCAATTCCCCATTGCTCAAATGGTTCCGTTATCATAACCAGCTTTAGTGGTCCTGCTGCTTTGGCTTGTCTTCTCCCACACCTCTGACAGATATCACACTTTCTCACATGGGCATGAGCATCCTTGAACAGCATGGGCCAATAGTACCTAGCCCTGAGAATTTTTTGGGCTGTCATATCTCTAGAGAAATGACCTCCAGCAGGCCCATCATGTAACTCAGTTATAACCCTTTTTGTGTCTTCCTTTTCTAAACATCTGAGAAGAACTCCATCATAATTCTTCCTGAATAATATTCCTTCAATGATCTTATATGAAGCTGATTTAAGATGCAGTTCTCTTCTTTGCTTAGAATTCCAATGTTCTGGTAGCAATCCCTCTTGAAGGTAATGCACAAGGTCTCGATACCAGGAATCTGGAGCTGTGAAAAGAGGACATACATCCATCAAATGTAACTCAACTTCATTTTCCCAGTTATTTTCTTCATTGTCTTTACTTTCAATCATTATTTTGCACAATCCTTGCCCTTTAACTATGGAGGCTGGCTTGAATTCGAGGTCATACTCTTGTAAAGCTATTACCCAGTTGCCTCTTCTTTCTCCTAATTCTTTTTGTATGAAAAGAGACCTCACAGCTGGGTGTGGAACTATTACCTTTGTCTGGTTCTTAAGTATATACAGCCTGAATTGTTTTACCGCTTTGAAGACTACATAAGCTTGTTTATCCACGGATAGGCAATTCAATTCAGCCCCCTGCAGACCAGTGCTCATAAATTTTATGGGTAACTCACTTCCCCCATCTTCCTTCTAAGTAAGCACCGCTGCTAGTGAATCATCATATGCGAAAGTGTACAAAATAAAATCTTTCTCAAAATATGGACTTTTGAGGGAGGGTGCATGCGCAACAGATGTCTTTATTTTACTGAATGAATTCTTCTCTACATCAGTCCACTTGAATTGTACACTTTCTTTCACCATTTGCTGCAAAGGTTTAACAATTTGAGCAAAATCCGGCACAAACCTTCGCACGAAATTTATTGTCCCCATAAATGATTGCATGCCTTTTTTATTATGGGGTAAGGGAATCTATTCGATAGCTTTGATCCTCTCTGGGTCTATGGAGATCCCCTTCTTAGAAACCACATGACCCAGTAGCTTTCCTTCTGTAACAACAAACACACACTTTTTGGGGTTCAGCGAGATACCATATTTTCGGCAATGCTTAAAAATCTGTTTGAGATGAAATGCGTGTTCGTCTCTCTTCTTTGAAAAGATTGTGATGTCATTGAGGTATACTACAACACTGCAGCCAATCAGACTGCGGAAATCTATGTCCATAGCCCTCTAGAATGTAGCTCCAGTGTTTATGAGTCCAAAGGGCATCCTTTTGTAAGCAAAAGTCCCCCATCTTGTTCTGAATGTGGTTTTAAGTATGTCTTCTTCAGCTACTAACACTTGATTGTAGCCAAAGAATCCATCTAATAAAGAAAATAACTCAAAACCTAAAACAATTTTCAATATCTGTTCCATGGGTGGGACTGGATAATTGTCTTTATCCAAAGCGCGAATTAAGTTTCTGAAATCCACACATAGTCTAATTTCTCCAGATTTCTTTCATACTAGTACCAGATTTGAAACCCATTCCGAGTGTCTAACTTTGAAGATAATTTTAGCATCCAACAACTTCTTTACTTCATTCTGAATTAGAGGCTCCAGTTTTGGATGCATTTTCCTCAAAGGTTGTTGATAAGGCTTGACTCCAGATCTGATAGGGATAACATGCTGAATAATATTGGTGTCATATGTCTTCAGATCTTCATATGTCCAGGAAAAAACATCTTTGTGTTGTTTGAACAGACTGATGAACTTATTTCTTTCACCTGGAGAGCAACACTTTCCCAAATTCACATATTTAGGCTCAACTTGAGTTCCTAAATTTATCTGCTCGAATTATAAAGACGAGCTATGAGTCTTGACATTTGCTGGTCTTCTAAATTTGTTGTTTAGATCAAACATCCGCTCTAAAGTCCTGACTCCTTTAGGAATAAAATTATCGAATTTTAGCTCAGCTTGATGCTCTTCATCATCAATGATTGCCCCTTTGAAAATATCATCATTTGTCAAACATTCCAAAATCTGATGATCATCATCAAAAACTCGTAAATTGGTAATCATGTCCAGAACCGAAGGCCTGAAAAGTAATTCAATAGAACACCTATTATTAGAGGGTACAAACCTTGCAGCTGAGGTAGCTAACAAAATAGTTGCTGCATTTTTTAGTCTAGGAATCGATACAATATTAAATCCATAGAAACTTTTAAGCAAATCCCACACTTCATTCTGATAAGCTTTTAAATGAGGTGAAATGCAATGTATCTGATTTCGAATCTGTTTTACAATTATTTCAGAATCTCCATACACTTTCAGATTTTCTACTTTTAATTCAATTGTTTTCCTTAGTCCCTGAACTAATGCTTTGTATTCGGCCGTGCTATTGGTACATTCAAATTCTAATCGACATGAAAGAAAAGGTTTATTTTTCTTTGGATCAATTAGGACGCAGCCGGCTCCTGATCCCTCCAAAGTCTTAGATCCATCAAAAAAAAGTGTCCAAAAATTATCTACTACTACTATACATGAATCAACATCTACATCTATAGCTAAGTCTACTATTTTACAATCAATTTAATCAGCCTGTGAAAACTGAAGGAGATCAGGCTGAGTATCTGATGTACCACTGGCTTCTTCCACTTGATAGTTTCCTGGTTCTAGCTCAATGAAGTATTTACCCAAAACAGAATTCATTGGTTCATTCTTACCTTCTAACTGAGTGACATTGTGTTTCATGTGGGGCTCTCTTAAAACTTTAATTTGATTTGGACTTCCTTTATAATGTAACCACAAGTGTGACTAGTCTAATGCAGAATATCCATTCAGCTTTGCTGACCAATCCCTACTCAAAACAAGTCCATAAGCTTCAGGTATGTCTACTAGTACAATATCAATGAATGGACATACCTTTTCATTTGAAGACAACCGAATCAAAATGTCCTCCAATTCCCCAATTACCTTCGCATTTGTTCTGTCTAACTGAATAACCTGCTAGGTAGATGGTTTAGGCTGTCCATTTATCTTCTTGCAAATGGACAATGGCATAACATTTATTGATGCCCCTAAGTCTACTAGACAGTTGTGCACGTTGTGGTTGAAAATTTCAAAAGTAAGGAGAAAAGGTGGAGTCTTGCATTTAGGCTTACCTCCCACACTTGCTTCACCAATTTCTTCTTCTTGGGGCTGATTGTTGGTGGGAAGCTTCTATTCTAGTATTTCAAGTGCTTTCAATAACTTTTCTTTCTACTGCGGCACATTACACATCTCAAATAACGAAATATTTGCCTTTACCTTTTTGATATCCTCCACGATGTCATAATCCATCTTATGTTCTGTGAGATTCATTTTAACATTATTGATCTTCTCTTCAATGGGCTTAGCAGGCATGTTGATCCGCTTCAGATTTTAACTGGTAATGGTAAACTCCAGAATTTTATTAGCTGAGGTGTTTTTTTGAAATTTCTTTACATTCTTCTGGAGCCTCTTAATTTTTGGGATTATTAACCTGTCTTCTTTAATCAGCCCTTGGCTTCTCATTGTCACCTTTGCCTTTGATATGTCTTCATGTCTCAAATCGCTTTCCTTTTCAGTATCAAACATTGAGATACAGTCCCATAAAACCATGGTATGATCCTCTTGTTTTTCTGTTAATATATTGTTATATTTTCCCTCTTCATCATTATCCTCATTTAATTTGGAATCCAACAACTGATTCATTACTAATGTCAGTGAATTTATCCATTGAGGACATTTTTTTTTAGAATGGGGTTGTTGGTGGAAAGTGCAAAAGTTATCCATCCCTACCTCTGTTAAGTTCATCGATGCAGGACTATGTGGAGGGAGTTGGGATTGATTGTTATCCTCTTTTTTCTTGTAATAAGGCTTATAGAACTTTTGGGCTTCCTTTTCCTTTTCCAAGTCTATTATTCTATTAGAGAGCTTATGCATCATCTTTTCCATTCCTTCAAAATCATGTGATTGTTCCCCTTTAGGATTAGTAAATAACAAAGCTTTCTTCCCAACATTTTTCTCCCCTGACTACTCAGGATAATCTTCAATGCTTTCCTTTTCAGCCTCTACTCTCTCCGCTTCTTCATAAGTATCTTCTAGCGTAGGTTTGGTTTTCATTTTGTCAAACATGGCCAAATCAGGCCCTAGAGCTGAAGTATAATACTCAATCAAAACTTTATCCGAGGGCTTATCAATTTCAAAAAAATTCTTAAGATAAGCTGCAAATCTTTGGGTAAAACTATGCATCTTTTCTTTTCTTTCTTTATTTAAAGCGCACAGTCCTTTCGTGAGAGCCGCATGAGTTTTTTGGGTTGCATATTTGCTTCTAAATATCCTTTCAAAGGTATCCCAATCTAGGATTGAGTTTACAGGCAAACCAAAATAGCATGAGGTTGCTGCTTCTTTAAGGGTATGCAGAAAAATTCTATAGACTACATCCTCATGTTCTCCAACTTTTAGTCCTTCTATGGCAAAGTAGAAACTTTGCAAATGGTCATCTACTAAAATCTTCTCATTCAGGTCAAACTTGGGTAGCATCTTCTCAAAAGCTTGAGGTAAGTTATGCAATGGAGGTGCTAAGTTTAGAGGTGATCTGGCTTTCCAAGCGAGTGGTGGATTTGGTGGGTTAGGTGGGTGATTTGCATTTACACCTGCCATGAGTCTGGGTGGAGAGTGAGGAGGTGAGTGAGCGGGAGTATGGACAGGTGAACCGTTAGGTGTATCAGGGCCTACTTGATTCAAAGGTTGAACAACTTCCTGTAATGCTACTTCTACTAATTCTTCCAAATCTCCAACCAACATTAAATCTTCCAAGATGGGACGGTCTTTCTTATTGTATTCTCTTTGGGGTAAATAAGGGATAGTGGGTAATCCTCCAATACTCTTCACATATGCTCTAGTGTGTCTTATCAGATCATTAACTACTTCATTGTTCACAAAAAAAAAATGTTCTTTATTCTCTTCAGGATTTGGATTAGGAAATAAACCGCTTTCAAAACTATCACTAGTGGAGTAATTTCGAGGAAAAGTGTTTCCTCGGCCAGCCATGCACTGGTGGCCCTCCTTCTAGTGCCAAAAACTGTTGAGGCCTAGAAAATCTCAGGCAACAACAGCAATGGATTCTCCCTAGTCAATGTTCCCAACTAGCCTGTGACTGTTTGGTATGGGGAATCCGTCCAGTTTGCGGTCCAGCTACCGTAGGTCAAGTAACAAAAATAAAGGGTTTTATCAGTTACGGTCCGGTCCACCGTGTATATTTTTTGTATTTTAACTTTAAGTATGATATGCAAGTTCCTATCTAACATGCATATTGATAAAGAATACGAGGAGCGGTCACAACATGATGTGTAGGTTCTTACCTCTCGTCTTAACTCTCGTGCATCTGAATCACACACAACAGAAAACTAACTAAGCTGTCCCTAGGGAGCGAGATTATCATATAATGAGTAATGTATTACTGTTCATGTATTAAGATAAATCACAGGTAGCTGTTCTTTGAATCAAAACACATAAACATAAATAAAAATATGCACAACAAGATAGCTCATTGTTTGTTAATACATTCATTACTCACGGTGGAAATCATCATAAAATAAACCAGAGGACATTCGTACAAGAACATAGGTTCAGAAAGTTAGAACGATCTCACAGTTGATGAAATACAGCTGAAAACGAAATAGTTCCCCTCCAGCATCATTCATTTCACAACATTTGAACATTCCACCCAAAACTTTCTCTGACATACAAAATTGTAATTATATTATTGCAAAACAAAATAGTTCCTCTTACAACAAGTTTTTCACAATTTTCACTGGGAAAAGCCCATTTTTCCTATGTAACTCTCCTATACTTATACGAAAGGAAAATATTTTGGGCTGCCCCAAATGACTCCTCAGCTTCCCCCACGTTTCATCTCCCAAAACATTGTCTTGTAGTGGGTCCTCATGATTCATACAAACGTTACATTTCAAACGAAGATTGAGATTTATGGGCAATTTATAAAAAAGGGACCGGCTTGGTAACTGACGAACTCCCCAAGCCTAGAACTCTGTTCTTAATGATTAGGCTCAGTAATTCGTTGGTTCCTTAGAGATCTGGTTGATCTCATACCTTCATTATCTTCTTTTCCTTGAGCAACAACTATGCTTCTTTATGCTTTAGCTGCTTTGTCCTCCAGCTACATCTTCTTCGCAGCAGTAATCATTAAAAGGATCTGAGAAAATTTCCTGTGTCTATCTGCGATCAAATGAAAACTCATTATTTATCCATACTAAAACATAAACCATAATACCAATAAAATGAGTATTGAAAGTAAAACCCGGAACTATGTTTTCAACATGGAAACCTTAACTTGGTCAAAACAGAGAATTCTTGGCCGCCCATGGCAGGAAAACTAAGCAACAGGCAGATAAACCCTCATCAGCGAAATAGAACACCAAACGTCGGACGTTTAGCTCACTAAACCACCACAACGGTGGGTGATTAATGTTCTAAGGGTTCCATAGCAAAACCAAATGTCGGCGAGATAAAACATTAGAAGAGGGCATCTAAACGACGGAGGTTGGATCTACTACAGCATCGAATGGTTAGTACGCTACATAGACGCAACAACGAAAGTTATACAATCGAAAAATTCTGCAGGCTAGTCAACATCGGAGAAAAATAGAACAAAACATTGACGAAAGGAAAAGCAGTGTGGTGGATGGTTAGTCTACTCTGGAGCCGCAATGGTGGAACACAATCAGCCCACGGCCTCTGATCAGAGTCAAAACATTCTAGAAAAAACATCGCAAAGCAAAAAATTGAAACAATAAAAACGCGTGATCAGAGAAAGAAACAACTAATCATCGGTGCAGTCTCTATTTTTCCTCCGAAATAACGGCAACTAAAATTCCATTTCAAACCTCAACAAAACTTCAACAGTGATAAAACAGCATGAAACTTGCTAAGTTCCACAGTCCAAAGCATTTACAGACACAAACAATTTCCCAAAACGAAAGAAAACAGCTGGCCTCAAACAATCCAAACGTGTAGCAGAGTGGAAACAAAACGGTCTTCAACAAAATCAACAAGGACGGTCCAAAATTTTTGAGAAATTAGGGAAAACGTTGTAGCTACAACACATCTTTAAGCAGTTGGATCCTAAATGGCTTCCTAGAAATAACCTTATTTTCCTGCACCATTGTTTTCCATCTATACACATCAAAATGATATTAAGGTAAGGGTCATTGTTCAATGGCAAGTTACACATCACTCCATCTAGGTAAGGTCCAATTCTAACATTATATAAAACTTGAGTAGTCGAACCAATCTTATCAAAAAACACAATTTCTCAACATCACACTTAAAAAGGTTTTTCAATTTTAACTTTTCAAATTGCTTCCCAATAAACATCGGGTGATTATTTACTAGATGTAAAGACTCAAATCCAAGTGCACAATAATTCAAACAAAATTACCCAAGGGGAAAACAAAAGACAAATCACAACTTTAATAGAATTGCAATGAGGAGCAAGATGATTTTGATTAAACAAAGCTTCATTATGGAAAGGAAAAAGGCATTCAAACTGAAAGCATTAATATCATCTTCAAAGGATTCAATCCTAGATTGTACTTAGACTCGCATTGACCATGCAGGGTTCAAAACGCTCTCATGTTTAACTTCTCCCCTAAGAAACATAAATGAATAACTGAATCTCTCGTGATTTGCTTTAACCAAAGGGTTTTAAAATCTAAGGAAAGAGGCATGGCCACTAGAAAACATCAGAGATGGATGGACTGAAAGGATATCATAGACGGGATGTTTCAATGTGACCAGTTTAAAAAACCCCATGCTCTGGAGGTGCTTGTGCTTCATCTGTTGCAGTGTGTAACCCGTCGTGAAGCCAGTCGCTACTGCAACCCACTACCGAGAGGGTGCACCCAAAAATACACCCAAGAGAACGGGCCTACCAAGCACAAAAAAACTTGTCCCATGCATATCTAACACAAAATCAAAGCACATATCCAAGCAATTGCATTACATGCATACGTCTACCACACATAGGGAATAAGGGTAGGAAGAATGAAAATAACCCTAGTTGGATCTAATATAGCTATGATATGGCTACTATAGCTACTACCATGTATGAAAAATCTTCAACTTGAAACCAATATGATTTCATGAGATACAAAGCCTACCTATCAATTTTTTAGAGGTTGTGGAAAGTAGTTGAGCATACATGGCTTCGAACTCGTCCTTCGATGATTAATGAACATGGGAAAAACGACGTTTGCAATAAATAAACTAAAAAAACATAGCCGTATTTATAAAAAATGAAAAAAAATCTAGTCATCAATGCGGTAATTGGGTCAATTAATGCGATCGTTGGTAATTTGGCACAAAAAATTAGATCTCGATCGCTTTGAAAGAAATAGTGATGCCAACTGTGTCGGGGACTTTTTCTTGAGTTACTCCGATGTATTGGGGTCCTTGTTAAGCTTCTTTTGTTTTGTCATGTGACCGTTTCAGGCTAACGCAATGAGTCTTTAGGAAACATGTCACCACCACACAATAAAATGTGTTGATTCTTTGCTTAATGGCAAGCGATTCTTTCAATCACCGGATGTTTCCGAGGAATTCACCAAGATGCTCCGATGGTTCAGAGCTCTTCATCCATTCGACATTGTTCGTCAAGTTCCTCCAACCGTTTCGGCAACATTTCCCAAGTTCCTTCCGACCGTGTCGACATCACTCTCATAGTTTCCCCAAAACGGCGAGAGGAGAAAACTAACTTTGATCTAGCCGACCATATCGGAGAAACTGGCCAAGTTCCTCTGATACATTGGAGCAACCGGTCGAGTTCTTTTGAAACATCGGAGTAAAACTATGAGTTTTACTTAGCCAAAAAAAACTTCTTTGCTCAATCCCTTAGAAAAAATAAGTGTTCAGGGGTAAGCTTATTTGAGTAAGAAAACTAATCTAATTATGCTTTTAAACAAAGTAGAAGGAGAGGCCTTAAAATACCAAAATAATTGGAGAAGCAGTTGCAACAGCAATAGTTCCATAGAAGGCATGAAGGATACATAATGTAACATACCTTACGTAATAGCTAGTACACAATTATTCTAATATATTCTAAACCCTTTCACAAGTAGAAGCATGTACATTATATACTCATATTCCAAAACTCAAACATCGGGATCTTTTCTCAAATTCTCTAGCTCATGCCTCTTGTAATCCTTCTATTTTTCTTATTATGTTATTTGTTTCCCAATCTAGATGGTGATGTGTGAATCTTTGATATTTGTAATAATCACTACCACTATGTATCTATCTAAATGAAGGGGCCAACAAGCCCTAAACCACACCTATTGACTCATCCTCAAGTCAACACCAGTCATTTTTTTTCAGAATTCCCCTTCAAATGAAGGGGAAATATTTTGGAATTTCCTTGGAAACCTACTATTTGAAGCCTTCAAAAGGGTGAATCCTTGAAACCACTTCGAAAAAATTGTTATGTACCAACTATGAATGTCTATTCCTATTATTTGTTTGGTGTTTCTATTTTGAAGGTCTCTAACTATGTCCAAACAATATCCACAAATTTGTTCAATCATTGTAATTATCTACATTTTTCAATGGCTTTTATCCCAAGGAAGCATAATTCTTGTTACACATTACTTGTGGACTAGAAAATTTGATCCATCTCAAAATCTAATTAATGAGTGTTATCGTTCTTAGGGTCCACCATACTTTCTGCTTCTACTTGTAAATTGATTATTTGATTTTAAAGTTTATTTTTTAGTGCCTTGCTTTGTTTGTTAGGCGAATTGGTAATAGTAGAGTATATGTTTGTGCTCTTTTTTCATAACTTTCATTTGAAACCAAGTTTACTTAAGCCACTAGACAATAGGCTCAAAATTTTCAATGAATGTTCTACTCTATCACTCTATTCCAAGCTTGAGTCATCAAATGGTATACCATTATGTCAAATAAACTCTGTAAATCCTCATCCTAGCGGACATAGATATAAAATGGTCTCTTTATCTTGGGGTGATATTAATTAAAAGTTTTTTTTTGGGTATGACTTCATATAATATATCCAAAGATCTCCATAGTTCCCTTCTTCATCTTGCATCTTTAGCCTTGCTCTTGTATCATTATCACAATCAACATATTTTTGTTTGGGTCTCTTCCTTTGAGAGGATTATTATTTATAGTATAAAACTAAATTTCTCATTATTATTTATCAAGGTCAAACTAGATTACAAGATATATATGAGAGAGCTATATATATATATGACCAAATTAATAATATGAATACATGAGATAATATAAGTATAAACAAATAAATGATAAATAAAATATTAAAACGAAAGTTCAATGCTATATTTGAACAACTATAATTTATAGATATTAAGGTAAAAACAAAATTTAATTTCTATTTATTTTGATATGATTTCAAATTTATGTTTATAAAATTTAAAACTATGTATATTATTAATTTGTTTGATCTTAGTAATATAAATTCATTTTCCTCCAAAAATAAAACATTTTATTTTGATTATGAAAAAATATTATAATAATTTCAATTTTATTATTATTTTAATAATAAATTTATAAATAATTATGAATATATAAAACACGTTTAAAATAATATAAATAAATTGAGTCATTTATGCTAGGAAGTATGGAAACAACATAATAATTACATATTATTGTAAAAATAGTTTTAATATAGATGATTAAAATTAAACAATAATTACAAGTGAAAATCAAAATATATTATGTTTAGGGAGCATTTTTTTTAAATGAAAATTAGAATGTTTTAGAGTTACAAATATTTAAAAAATAATAATTGTTAAAAAACTTTAGATTATTAAATATTTCTATTAAAAATTAAATAAATATAAAAGTAATTTAAAAATTTTGTTAAATAAAATTAAAAGTAATTTAGAAATTCATATAATTATAATATCTCAAAGAAATCTAAATGATTAGAAGTCCTCATAAAATTTCATGAAATTATCATTCAAGAACATTTTCATCATGTTAATGCAATTTCTAATCACTTTGTGATAAATCTATATATATAATTTTGTGTGTAGAATGCACAATATCCTTCCAGATTAAGGTATTTTGTATATATGTCCTATGTAAGCATTTTAGCCATTCCATTATTGTTTAGCATTACAATAAGTAACATGATGTTCTTTATAACATCTTCATTTTCAATAAAACTACATTCTTATTCAAATAATTTTTTCACTTAATAAGCTATAAAGGATGTTTTGTACTTGTTTTTAAAACCGGATGATTTTACTTTGGTTAGTATCTCAACATTTCATATAATTTGAATAAAAACTGCAATGAAAATGTAGTTGCTACATATAAAATACAACATTAAGCTATGAATTATATAAAGAAATCCACAAACTAACATAATTTGTATTAACAGATTTCGTACGAATACATAAAACCGCTACCAATATTTAAACCTCATTGATTTTGATTCAAAACAATTACCATGAGATCAAACTTTGGGTATATTTTTTAAATACAAAGAACATGCAAGAGTGCCGAAAAAAATCAAACAATTAATTCATATATCATCAACTTAAATATCAAGTTACACTATCCATCTTAAATCTAGTTGAGGCATTTAAACAAACTTACTTATTCCATAGGTTTTAGAGAGACAAAGTTTGTTAATAGCGTTTAAAAGTAAAAGTTGTAAAAGTAAACAAACTTTGATAATTTGGATGATTGATTGTACATATAAAATCAATAACCTAAGCGATTGTATAATATCTATAATATTAAATTCAGCCAAGTTTGATAGTCTATGTTTATAAAAGGAATTTCCCAAATTATATCAAACTTAATAAATGTGTGAATATTTATAATAATAAAATCAACCTGAGTGGGTGAGAATATGTTTTTAAATAAAATCCACTTTCATGTAGGTTATGCATTTAAGTTTACATCTTATTCAATTCCACTTCCAGAGGCATGCAACATTATGTTATCTCCTAACTAAATTAATTTTTAATAGGTCAAACTTAGACGATTTATTTTTCATAGTAGTGAAGATTTCAAGGTATATTATGAAAGATGTTTGGGTGATTAACAAAATTGGAATGCCTGGTGTTCTGTTTTTTAAGAAAAATTGAAAGTTTAGCTTTCGATGGCTTAGGCAAACTTTTCAACAGCTCATTAGCCACCGAAAAGCCCAGCTTTCGGCAGCTAACGATTTAGACTCGGGACTAAGTTAACCACCGAAAGCCTGTTGATGTCGTTTTTATAAAATTTTGGAAGAGGAGCTTTTGGTGGCTTAGGCGAACTTTTCAACAGTTCATTAGCCACTGAAAAACCCAGCTTTTAGCAGCTTAACAATTTGGCCCAAGAAGACATTAACCATTGAAAGCTCATTAACTACGTTTTGGATAAATTTTGGAAAGGAAGCTTTCGGTGGCTTGGGCGAATGTGTCAACGGTTCATTAGCCACCGAAAAGCCTAGCTTTCGGCAGCTTGCAAATTAGACCCAAGATTCCCTTAACCGCCGAAAAGGCCAAAAGAGGAAAAAAAGTTAGCTTATCCATCAAAATCAAATGCTGTCAGCATGAGGCACGTCATGATCTAGCACTTAACCGCCAAAGAGATTGGCGGACTGCAGAAAATCATAAGTTGGTGAATAAAAGGTCGTTATTAAACTGAAGTGACTGATAGAGATAAAAACCCTAGCCTACCCTCCATCTGTCCCATGACTACAGTTGAACCACCACGAAACATCAAGTTCCAGTTAAAAAATGATTGTTGTACTGGCTATCTCGCGGTTCTCATCAGAACTGATTGTCCCACTGCTCAAGTACCAATTACTGATCAACCCCTCAAAATCAACACTTTCTCCTCAATTTGTTCCACATTTCCTGCATGCATTCTCACTGAGCCAAGCCCTCTCTGGATCCAACATTGTAGTATCCTTCCATAGGGTTTGAATTTCAATTTTGCAGGCGCAGAAGAACATTCAAGAAGATGAAGAGAGGAGGAGGACCTGCTTAAAAAACTCAAAAATAGGTTTTCGTGGCTAAGCGTCGTTTCAAAACGGTCTCTAAGCCACCAAAAGCGGAATTTCGACAGCTAAGACCGAAATTTCAGGGCGTTTCCAAGCCAGCAAAATTGGCGTTTTACTGCGAAAAGTCATCTTTTTAAAATAACTATTATGAGCGATTGGAGAATCATTTTGCAAACCGCTCAGTTTTTTTGTTCCTAACATGTTAGAGAACAATAACCTCTCTCAGTTTTCCTACAGGTATTGCATATTGAGCGAATCAAATCCATCTTTGAGGCCTAATTTTTGGATCTCAAAATTTCCTTGTTTTACACATGTTTTTGAAATACAGATCTTGGGAAAATGAAAACGAATCTCAAAAAACTGAGATAGGTTTTTTCTCAAAACAAACCAATATACAAAAACCTCTTTCAGTTTATACACAAGTATCACATATTTGAAGGAACAAATCCATTTCTAAGCCCAGTTTTCAGTAGTTTGGCCAAATGTTTAGGGAAAAAGATGACCTGTCAGTCCTCCGGGTGGCATTTTCGACCTCATCTATCAGTCCATGAAGATTTGCTAAAAATGTTGAAGGGTTCGAAGTAAACCTAGGTTCCAGAGAATCAACCAGCTATTAAGGCAAGTATATGAATTAGAGGTCCTAGAGAGAGAAATCAAAAGAAATAATGCAATATTAACTAAGAAGAATACTGATTTGCACAATTCTCTTCTAGAAATGAGAGGGATGTTTGTTCTACTAAAAAGGAGAAATATAAGATTAATGAAGGACAACTCGAGGCTCTACAGAATGATCAGACTGTCGAGGTTGAAGAAGAAAAACTCAAGCCCACTTTGCGTTGGAAACCCTAGCAGAGGCAGCTATTAGCCTTCAAAATCCGGAGGTAGCCCATGATATTGTTGATATTCCAAATCTTATGCAGGTTGAAGAAGTACCAGAAGGATAGGAGTAAAGTATAAAAGGTTGATTAAAGGCTAATAAAATTTTGCAGAAAACAGAGCTTTCGGTGGCTTAAGCGAGCGCAACAGCTATTCATTAGCCACCGAAAGCAGAGTTTCGGCATCTTACAGACCGAGGATTCTGCTTCCTTAACCACCAAAAGCACAAAAGGGTGCAGAAAGATTTTTTTACACACAAAAACAATTTTGGCGGATATAAACACCTCAGGGGTGAATTATGAAGCTGAAAATTGATGAAAAGCACCAGTGGAGGGGGTATGTTCCAGTTTTGAGGGTGCGATCAAAGAGAAATGGGTCACAAACCCTACCTGTCTTTAACAAACCATGGCTTATCTATCAGATAACAAGTTATAGCTCTACTTCAGTAATCACTATAGTTATCAAAGAGTTCAATGAGTGAAAAAGTGTTAGAGTTAGATAGACTAGCACTTAAATTAGGGTTTTTGACCTTAAATTTTTGCAAAATAGTTATGTTATCCATTTTTAGTAAATCAGATCCAACTTTTCAGGATCTGAAGATTTTTGTAAAGGTTATAAAGCCTAAGACTTATTTTGAAGCAAGGGTTCGACTTTGGAGACTTTTAGACCCTTATTGTTATCAAACTTCTCGTGTTATTCATCATTTAATATAAGCTCTTTTGCCATTATATGTTCAACTTCCATATCTTTTTTGTTCTGTACTTGTGCTTGAATGTCTGATTCAGGTTTATTCTTTTCATCTAATGCCAGATAGATGTCATCCTATCTATGTGTTGATGAGTTGAATTGCAAGTATTATTCATTGTTATGATTAGCCATTCATGTGTGATTGTTTTATGTATGAATCTGCCAACATAATAAGTTCTCCATTTATTCACCTTATTATCAACCCTCTGAACATTGGTGGTTAGAAGCCTTATCTTTTGATTGAGTTTTATGCATGTCTTGGGAGAGTGAGGTCTTGTAGGTCATCTGACTTGATCCATTTAGAAAAACCATTAAAAACATTAAGTTACGAGGCATCCTCAAGCTGCAAATAGAGGAGTTTCCTGGAGTGATAACAAATTGGCGTCGTTGCCGGGGAGAGGAGATTGAAGCTTAGCTTCCCTGGGGAACAACATAGATCCTACTTTGATGATAGACAAAGTCTGGACACTATTTTGTTTGTAATCATCTATCTGGTGATTCCATTGAAATAAGGTGGCTTCAAGAAGACCAAGTACCAGAGAAAACCCTAAAGGGCCACCACTAACACATGTTTCAGATCCAGAAGAGATTCTAAGAAGAGCTAGGGCTTCACTAAGATAGACCTCAAGAGCTACAAGGGGAGCTACATCAGGTATTTCTACTGTTATATAAAATAGACCTCCATTTCAATATTCTTCTGCTAAAGCATCTAGTTCTCAGAAGTTTATAAGTAAATCAAAAAAATTTAGGGTTGAGGAATCTTCAAGCACTGTTGCTTGTGAATATCTCATCCCTGGCGACTCCATGAAGGACAAATTCAGTGGCGAATTCACAATATTCAGATGTCAAAAGCATTTGCTACTCTTTTGTCTCAAAGGTTTGCACCTCTTGACTTCTCTTCAGTTCCTGATTTCCCACATCCAATACCCGATATGTCCGAATGGGGAGATTTTCTACCTGCCTTCAAAGAGGAGAAAGAAGACAATCCTGCAGAACACCTCCTCAAGTTTCACGAATGCATGGATCTATTAGATCAGCAGCATGAATATGTTCATGTATTCATTGTACGGTGATGCACGTTAGTGGTATTTTTCTTTACCTCCTTCCAGCATTTCATCATTGAAGGATTTTCACTGAGCATTCACTGAGCACTGCAAAAGGAATTTTTCAGATGAGCTTGTATTTCATAATTGTTGTGATGAATATGAATTACATCATAAGGTTGAAGATGCAAATAGAGATGGATCCCTCCCTCTCAATCTGCAGCAGCCCTTCAAGAATCTTCAAGATGATGCACTTTTCCATCAACATGAACTAGAAATGAAATATAAAGGAGTTGAATGTTTCCCTACTATCATTAAATCTGATTGTTGTGAATCTGAGGAATTGATTTCTTTAACTATGAATGGAAATTATTATATTTCTGCTAGTCAAATGACCATTGAACTCGATAAGGCTAGCTCACAGTTTCCAAATTTGCAGATCAAGGGAAGCCGCAGTAACCATGAGGAACAAGATTTTCAGGGACTGTCTAATATCCACCTAGAACATCAGGAAGATCTTCCTTCTTATGGATATGTTGCTACAAATTATGGTAAGGAACTAGATGCTTGTTACGAATCTACTGCTCAAAAGTCCAATAAAAATCTTTTTAGTTTTGATATATCCTGCAAAGATATTATTGTTGAAGGGGAAATTGTTAGCTATGATAAGCAAGCATATCATCATGATGAATTCATATTACGTAAATATGGTGAAGGGGAGTAGAAAGATTCAGATCAGCTGTTGAGCTTGCATTTTTATCAGACAAAGGTTGAGCAGTCCACATTCAACATTGACATCAGTGGAGGAAAAGATCAGCATCTTAAAAAAGGTATTTCCTGTTGGATTTTATGACCCTGTTGCTAACTATCTGGAACTTATGAGAAGCATAGATATCAAAATATTTTTGTCAGATGATAGTTGGTTCTGTCACCCTTTGAAACTACATTGTTGCATGCTAGGGTTTCATTTATTTTTCGGTTCAAGATCAAGGATAAGTTCAGCAGATCAGCTACTAACATGGCTTCATTGGAAGCATGATGTCACTTGATAAGAAGAATCTATTGATTAGAATTAGGAGTAGGATTAGATAGGATAATAAGCTCTTAATATGAGCAGCTAGGTCATTTTTAGTTGTTTTCGTGAATAAGCAAAACGGGCTACAAGCAGATTGCAAGGGATCAGTTATAAAAGACAAATGACTCCATGCCCAATGGAACACTAGAGGATAGGTTGAATGTTTGTTTTACAGGAAAGGAATTTGGTCTGGGATTCTTGGGACCTCACAGGGAGGTTCCCATCCCCGAGTAGGAGATCGATGTTATCTCCTAAATAAATTAATTTTCAATAGGTCAAACTCAGATGATTTATTTTTCATAGTAGTGAAGATTTCAGGGTATCTTATGAAAGATGTTTGGGTGATTAACAAAATTGGAATGCCTGGTGTTCTGTTTTTCAAGAAAATTTGAAATTTTAGCTTTCAGTGGCTTAGGCGAACTTTTCAATAGTTCATTAGCCACCGAAAAGCCCAACTTTCGGCAGCTAACGATTTGGACTCAGGACTGTGTTAACCACCGAAATCCTGTTGACATCGCTTTTATAAAATTTTGGAAGGGGAGATTTTGGTGGCTTAGGCAAACTTTTCAACAGTTCATTAGCCACTGAAAATCCCAGCCTTTGGCAGCTTAACAATTTGGTCCAAGAAGACATTAACCACCGAAATCTCATTAACTATGTTGTGGATAAAATTTGGAAAGGAAGGTTTCGATGGCTTGGGCGAACGTGTCAACGATTCATTAGCCATCGAAAAGCCTAGATTTTGGAAGCTTGCAAATTATACCTGAGATTCCCTTAACTGTCGAAAAGGCCAGAAGAGGAAAAATGATTAGCTTATCCATCGAAATCAAATGTTATCAGCATGAGGCATGTCACGATCTAACACTTAACCACCGAAAAGACTGGGGGACTACAGAAAATCATAAGTTGGTGAATAAAAGGTCATTATTAAACTGAAGTGACTGGTAGGGACCAAAACCCTATCCTACCCTCCATTTGTCCCATGACTGCAGCTGAACCACCACGAAACATCAAGTTCCAGTTAAAAAATTATTGTTGTAGTGGCTATCTCACGGTTCTCATCAGAACTTACTGTCCCACTACTCAAGTACCAATCACTGATCAGCCCCTCAAAATCAGCACCCTCTCCTCAATTTGTTCCACATTTCCTTCATGCATTCTCACTGAGCCAAGCCCTCTCTGGATCCAGCATTGTAGTATCCTTCCCCGGGGTTTGAATTTCAATTTTGCAGGCGCAGAAGAACATTCAAGAAGATGAAGAGAGGAGGAGGACCCGCTTAAAAAACTCAAAAATAGGTTTCTATGGCTAATCATTGTTTCAAAACGGTCTCTAATCCACCAAAAGCAGACTTTCAGCAGCTAAGACTGAAATTTCAGGGCATTTCCAAGCCACCGAAATTGGTGTTTTACTACAAAAGTCATCTTTTTAAAATGACAATTCTGAGCGACTGGAGAATCATTTTCCAAACTTCTCAGAGGTTTTTGTTCCTAACATGTCCTAGAACAATAACCTCTCTCATTTTTACTACAGTTATTACATATTGGGAGAATCAAATCCATCTCTGAGGCCTAACTTCCGGATCTCGGTATTTACCTATTTTACACATGTTTTTGAAATACATATCACGGGAAAATTAAAACAAATATCAAACAACTAAGAGATTTTTTTTCTCAAAACAAAACAATATACAAAAACCTCTTTCGGTTTATACACATATATTACATACTTGAAGGAACAAATCCATCTTTGAGCCCCATTTTTCAACAGTTTTGCCAAAGTTTTAGGGAAAAATATGACCTGTTAGTCCTCCAGGTGGCACTTTCGACCTCATCTATCAGTGCATGAATATTTGCTATAGATGTTGAAGGGTTCGAAGTAAACCTAGGTCCCAGAGAATCAACCAGCTATTAAGGCAAGTATATGAATTAGAGGTCCTAGAGAGAGAAATGAAAAGAAATAATGCAATATTAACCAAGAAGAATACTGAGTTGCACAATTCTCTTCTAGAAATGAGAGGGATGTATGTTCTACTAAAAAGGAGAAATCTAAGATTAATGAAGGACAAATCCAGGATCTACAGAATGATCAGACTGGCGAGGTTGAAGAAGAAAAACTCAAACCCTAGCTCTCAAGCCCACTTTGCACTGGAAACCCTAGCAGAGGCAGCTATTAGCCTTTAGAATCCGGAGGTATCCCATGATATTGCTAATATTCCAAATATTTTGCAAGTTGAAGAAGTACCAGAAGGGTAGGAGTAAAGTGTAAAAGGATGATTAAAGGCTAATAAAAATTTTCAGAAAACAAAGCTTTCGGTGGCATAGGAGAACACAGCAGCTATTCATTAGCCACCGAAAGCAGAGCTTTCGGCATATTATAGACCCATGATTCTACTTCCTTAACCACGCAAAGCACAAAAGGGTGCATAAAGATGTGTTTACACCCAGAACCAGTTTTGGCAGATACAAACACCTCAGGGGTACTAAAAATTAATGAAAAGCACCAGTGGAGGGGGTTTGTTCCAGTTTTGAGGGTGCGATCAAGGAGAAATGGGTCACAAACCCTACCTATCTTTAACAAACCATGGATTATCTATCATATAAAAGGCTATAACTCTACTTTAGTAATCACTACAGTTATCAAAGATTTCAATGAGTGAACAAGTGTTAGAGTTAGATAGACTAGCACTTAAATTAGGGTTTTTGACCTAAACTTTTGCAAAACAGTTATGTTATCTATTTTTAGTAAATCGGATCCAACTTTTCAGGATCTGAAGATTTTTGTAAAGGCTATAAATCCTAAGACTTATTTTGAAGCAAGGGTTCGACTTCAGAGACTTTTATACCCTTATTGTTATCAAGCTTCTCTTGTTATTCATCATTTAATATAAGCTCTTTTGCCATTATATGTTCAGCTTCCATATCTTTTATGTTTTGCACTTGTGCTTGAATGTCTTATTAAGGTTTATTCTTTTTATCTAATTCCAGATAGCTGTCATCCTATCTATGTGGTTGAGTTGAATTGCAAGTATTATTCCTTGTTATGATTAGCCATTCATATGTGATTGTATTATGTATGAATCTGCGAGCATAGTAAGTTCTCCATTTATTCACCTTATTATCAACCCTCTGAACATTGGTGGTTAGAAGCCTTATCTTTTGATTGAGTTTTATGCATGTCTTGGGAGAGTGAGTTCTTGTAGGTCATCTGACTTGATCCATTTAGAAAAACCATTAAAAACATTTAAGTTACCAAGCATCCTCGAGATGCAACCTAGAGGAGTTTCCTAGAGTGATAACACATTGCATACGACTAAATTGTCATCTTGTTAGATTATACTTTTGAGGCATGAAACATTGTTTACCACTTAATTGACATCTTCCTCGATTCCTCTTCTAAGGCATTCCAAGAAATCATTGAGTATCTTGGGTTCCTCTTTTTTATACCCCCTCCATCCATCCTTTGTCGCATGACCAAAGTGAAGTGAATGCAATATATGTTGTTCCCATTTATATTATGAGTGATATCAGGTGTTACTTCTTGTCTTGCTAGTATAAACAACTATTTGAAAAAACCTCATACTCTTTCCTAGATAGGCAGGTATGGCTTGGTAGGTTCAATCCCATTGGTAGCTTGTATCCCTTAATAGTGAAGTGAGTTGTAGCATCAGGGATACTAACTATCCCATTAGCATCACGAGATCCAAGTGATAGGTTCTCAACCTGTAGACAAGTAGGAATTGCTTACTCTCCCAATCACTATCTGATTTATAAGGTGTCCAACAAAAACAAAAATGAAGACAACAAAACATGCTCTCAGTGTTTGAGTAACAATGCAATGAAAATATCGATGGATTTTGGTAATCAAACCATCGAAGACATGGTTAAGGTTGATAGCTTCAAATGTGACAAAGTACTAAGAGACTTCTCTCTACCTTTATTCCAAAATTCTAATGTTGAAGTCATGGTCTAGCTAAGGATAAAAACACAGGGGTAAAGGGGTGAAGCATCGGAAAATGAATGTATTTCTTCTCACCAAAAGAAGAAAAATAGGCTAGCCAAGTTTTAGCTCATTTAACAAAGGCTTATCTAGTGAAGGGATTATAATTGTTGTATTATAAGAAAAACATACCAAAGAGGATCTACACTATGATTTATTCTTTACCTCTCACGGAGTATAGATTATGTAGGGACACCTTTGTGATGTAGTAATTAGATGATGGTATTAGCTCTACCGACCATAACCTTGTATATCCATATCAAATCCAAAAATGTCACCAGGTTTATCTCTAGATCATCTTTGACAATGTCATCAAGTTGAATTTATGCATAATTAGAATTGTCTCTACTTTGAGTGCACAGAGGAGAAACGAATTCACCAAGTCCTTGTGTGTTAGAATTACAACATTAGTTGTAGTGAGAGTTGACAAGAAAAGGCTATGATAGAGGAAATGGTAGTGACTAGTGCATTAAACGTTTCCTCTGTTGAATATTTATGAAAGGAAGTGGTCCATTAATGCCCCAACATATACATGTGTCGGGTGTAATATCGTCTTGATTAATTCACCTAATATTTAATTATCGACCGGGGTTGGTAGGCTAAGAGTTGATACAAAAGATATGCGAAGGTAGAGGAATTCCTATGGTGTCATGGAAATATTTTAACAAACAGAAGATCGAAATATCTTTCAAAATAAAAAACCAAGTCAAACTCCAAAGAATTCAACTATTCAAGTAATTGAACCAGAACAGAATACTAAACCAGAGTATCAAAAATACACTACTCTAATCTATAAACAATTATTATAAGATATCGACAATACTATTCTCCAATAGTAAACTAATCTTTATCTTAAGGTTTATTTTAATAGTTTCAAGAACTAACTTTGCAAAGAAAGTTTATATTGGAAACATAAGTACAACAACTAGATTGATAATTTATTTGATAAGCAAATAACTTAAGACTGAAAAAAGATACTATCAACAACTAACTTTTCAAGTGATAAACTAGGATGCAAGGAAGACCTAACTTATAAGTGAGTAGAAAACTTAATAAAGAAGCAAGCATAAAACTTAATAAAAATAACTTAATAAGAGAAGCAAGTAGAAAACTTTAATAAAATTAACTTTGAATTCTATTCTACAATATTATTTCAGTAATCATACGCTGAAAAAGGAATAGTTCCTACTGCTATAGATAATCTACAAAGTACTAGTATACTTTCCTAAGGATAACACATCTAATACTAAGTTTTACATGCAAATGGATAAATCAATCCAAAGGAATGATTACAAAATAGTACAACGGTATTAATTAAAGGAATAAAAAACAAACTCAAGAAACAACACATAACATAACTCAAAACATGTTCAAGGTAAAAAGAGGTAGGGATAAGAATAAAATTTAATAAATAATCTAAAAAAATCTAATTTTAGCTTTAATGTTAAATAGAACTATCATCTAACCATTACAGTCAAAGCATACTTTTTAAAACTAAAGAAACGGAGCTTTAAACAGGTTCAAAACACATAAAAACATTAAAAATGAAATGACGGACTAGATGACAGACTGAACTGCAGGTCTGAAAGGGGTATCTAATTGATAGTTTAAACAGGCAGTCTGAATGACAGTATGCACAAAAATAACAGAAAATAACCTAAATGATCTAATCTTCAACTGAAATTGTGCACATGCAAATACAATACATAGAAGCAGTAAATAAACCTACTTAATGATCAAATTTGACAGCGAAATAATCTTAAATTAATTCATGAATATAAATAAATCATTGTGTATTAAGAAACAAACTGAAATTTAACTTGAATGAGCTTATAAGAGCAAGGAAATTAACAGAATTGAATCTATTCTAACTTGATAAAAGCAATCTCTTCTATCTACTTGTAAATAAAAATGAACAGTAAAACTAGAAATGAAATGACTGAAAACAAATTGAAAGAAAACTATGTGTGCAACTAGCTATTTAACTTTGGAAATAAAATGCATTACAGGAAGCAATGAAATAAATGTTTACAGTAATTTGAATGAAAACAAACTAGAAACCAAATTAACTACAAAAGAAAAGGTAATGAAACCACACAAGAAAAGAGATCTCTAGTTGATGAGGGGCCCTCTCAGCAATCAGGGGTGATGCCTGGCTAACGCTTACACAAACGCAATCATGAATAGAACAACATAAAATTTATATTAAAAATAAGGAAAAAAGTTACAGAGATCTTCTAAAAAACTGACTGTCTCACTAATGAATTGATCAACTCTCTATCTCTTCGCGTGGAGGCATTTATATACACAAAATTTACAGAGGTGAGCAGGTCGACCCTTTAGTGGTCGAATGCTCTCTAAATTTAGTCGACCATCATGACGTCTAACTGATCACACACCAATGCATAGTGTTCTCCTTCTCCTTCACGAATTGGTTCTCTTTAGCGTGTGATGTGGTGTACAGGCTTTACTCTGGCATGGTTGGTGTCATGGTGTTAAGCAGAGACATCGTGCTACAAATACTTCTAGAATGGGATCCATTGCATCACCCAAATGCATGGAAACAAAACAATTGAAAGCTTCTCCATCTTCTAATGCTCAGGAATATATCATTAACATCACACGATTAGCTCGGCGAAATGAACAGTGAGCTGGATATGCTCTACGCATATCTAGAATGAGTGCATTTTCTGTTTTTTGGCATGATAAAAAATATGGTCTGCAATAGAAATCTCATGCTAATGTTTTAATGCCTAGAAACCTGTCAACGAATATCACTCGCCTAATTAGTGAGATGGATGGTAAGCTGGGTATGCTATGTGCATATCTAGCAGAATGCGTGTTTGTTGTTAGCTCTTCCAAAGACTATAACATGCATACATAAATTAATATATCAAAACATGCTCCAATAATGTAAATTTCAATCTATCATTAAAGGAAATTTGAGGTCTAAAATGGGCCTCCTAAGAAAAATAATAAAATAATAGTTAAAATAATAAAATAATAGTTATTAATTTTGGAGGAAGAATGAAAAAAACTACTTTTTGTGTTTGTATTTTCGAAATATCTCCCTGTGTTTTGGCTCAAATTCTGAGCGAGAGAGCTCATTGGATGCATAATTTAATTCTGCGTCCAACGAGTACCCACACTGCATACTTTTGATGGACCCCACTACCCCAAAAATAAGAAATACCTAAAAAAATATGATGATGATGTCATCATCACATTTTTTCAGGTATTTCTTGTTTTTGGGGTAGTGGGGTCCATCAAAAGTATGCAGTGGGGGTACTCATTGGATGCGGAATTAAATTCCGCATCCAACGAGCTCTCTTGCTTGAAATTTGAGTAAAAATACATGGAGATATGTCAAAAATACGAACAAAAAAAGTAGTTTTCTTTTATGACAAATATGTCAATTCAACCATTATGGTTGACTCATTTTATTGAAATTCTATTGGTTCTTGAATTCCAACTCACAAAATTTGTTGTTGGCGCGTTTTCTTATAAGGCCCATTTTAGACCCCAAATTTCCTCTAATGAAAATCGTGAAATGATAATAATAAACATATTTTACATAAACCTTAAATTCATTTGTACCTGGGGCTAAATAGTGATCTGTATGACAGAAAATATGCAAAAAGATGACAAAACATATGTTTAAACATGTAATTTAACTGCCAAAAATGATGAAAAAATTGGGATCAACATTCCCCCAAACCAGAGAAATTCCAGGTCCCAGTGAGCAAAAGAAAGATAACTTAGGAAGAAGGAAGAGCTGCGCTAGCAGCTGCCTTCAAACTGGCAGATGAAGGAGGTGATTTAAAATTCATCCTTCTGGCTTGTGCTTTCAAAATAGCATGTCTTTCATGTAAAACGTTGCATGAGGATTTAATGGCTTTGTTGAGTTCTTCAATAGTCTTAATTTGATAGCTTTGAGGTTTGAAACAATTCAGCATTGTTCAACAGTTATGATACAAGATCTTTTTGTAGAGGGTGTAAGAAGAAAGTGGCTGAAACAACTCTACATAAATGATGGCGATGAAAACGATGGAATAGCAAGAATTTTGGCATGCTTAAGAGATCACGCTATTGTAGAGAACCTTGATACATGTGCCATTAATGGGCATATGCATTAATAAGTGAGTTTATAAGGTTTGTAATTAGTTCAACCATGTCTAAAGTAAAACTTTGGATAGGTTGAACATATGACACAAAGACATAAGTCACATTTACAATTACCTTGATTAACAAGAAGATCGGTCATTTGATAGTTTACATGCGTGATTGGGTAAGAGGATAGGGTTTCCAACAGTGAAATGATGAATAAAAACTTTTAAGGTCAAAGCATCCACATGGAGGTAAAAACTATTTACCAAAAACAACAAAATTTGGTTGACAAACTTTAATCATTAGAGTTGTAATATCACAATGTTTTATTCAGATCGTCATTTGGTATTTCATTTGGACCTTCATTCGATCCTTCATACAGTCCTCCATATTTGATTTTTTTTGTGAAAATATGCTTCATGCTATAGCCAAGTTCCACTGCTTACATTATCCTAAAAACACTTATCATTTGTCATAGATAAATAGATCTATCATAAATAATGAAAATAAAAATAGTCTAATATTTCCTAATCCTCCCCCAAACCAAAGATATGGCATGTCCTCAAGCCATACAAGAGAGAACACTTGATTGTTCTAGATAATTAAATAAAAATCTCTATCATGTTGTTATTATTTTGTAAGAAAAAGCAAAACTAACTAGTAAATGGAAATGATTCAGATATGTATATTCAAAAAAAATAACAGTGCTTAGAAAGACCACTTAAATCATGATAATATAACCAAAATAATGCCATAGGAAAAGCTAGTCATCCATGTCTCATTTTAAAGATATCTTGTCATCACAAAATATTTTCAGTTTACCCCGGAGTGTGCGAGATTTATAACTATGGGTCCCATTTCTAGGATAATGACATCCTAGGTATTTGTTGAATTAGATGGTCATGCCCAAGCCCAACTTACAGCCATTCTCAAATGAAATTATAAACAATTTCCATTGACATGTTTATTCATAAATGCTAAAACATTTTCTTTATATTATTATTTTTCTACGAACCATGTGCATAGTGGTGCATTAACCAAATATCTTTACTCGATATTTCCCCACTGCCAGCAGGCCTGTTCAGTACCCCTGCGGGTTTAACTTGGTACCATACAAGCATAGTCCCGCTGCCAGCAACCTGTTCAGTACCCCGACGGGTTTACTTGCATTTATCGAGCTTCCTTGTTTTAGGTTATTACTTAGCATTGACCCGCTGCCAGTAGGCCTGTTCAGTACCTCGACAGGTTTTCCTGGTATAATGATATTAAGTATATGGAAGTCGATTGGTACTAGAGCATGTTAAGCCCTGCTAGACACATAATTCAATGGTGTAAATTAAACTCATAAGTAAATTTTCATAATGTCCTTAATCATAGATCATGTCAAAAGAGAATAACTTAAAGCTATTCTTAGTACTTACAATCCTTCTTCTTCATAAAAGATAAGTAATGTTCCCCACAGACAAAAATTCCACTTACTTTTGAGTTATCACAAAAATACTTGAGATACAAGTGTTGATAACAAGTATAGGATGAAATAGTAATCCATAGGTGTAAGATGAGAATGTGAAAAAAATTATAATGAAAGTAGGTCTCTCAAGCAACTGTCCAAAAGAACAAATCAGACATAAACATGTCTGAATCAAAATACCAAAAACCATATGAATCATACAAGAGATGGTTAAGAATGATATACAGAGAATTGTTTTTTTTTTACTGTCACTAGAAGCTACAAATTTCAAAAGTACCCCAAGAAAGGTTAAGATACCTCATGAGTGTTATAGCATACTTGCCTTTTCCAAATAATACTCCATGAGCTGCTTATAGAGATAAAGTACTTGTAATCAAACTGCAAAACCACTCGTTAGATGATTCAATTTATTCATAAAAACATATATAGCATTATAGAAAGAAAAAGAGTCCATTATAAGTAAATTTTCAGAAATGACTCTTATTTATTCAAAGAAACAAACACATATTTACATACATACAAGTGATGATAACCCAAAATACTTTTTTTTAATCATCAAGAGGAGGAGGAATAACTTCCCCTGCAACCAATTCCTTTTCCTTCCGCTGCAAAACATTTTGTATGAAATATTGTTTAGATGTTGGTTGGTGATAAAGTCTAAGTCTGTGTCCATTTACTACAAAGGAAACTAGTGAACCATCAATTTTTGTAATTTCTACTGACCCATTGTAAAAATTTGTAACTACTTCATATGGGCCCATCCAATGGGTAGTTAATTTTCCTTTAAAATTTTTAAATCATGATTCAAATAGTAGTTCCCAATCTCTAGTATTAAATTTCGTTTTCTTAATAAACTTAGCATGCCATGTCTTCCGTTGATTCTATATTAGCATGGTTCTTTGGAGTGCATCTTTTCTAATTTCATCTAACTCATTAATCTGTAATACTCGTTGTTTATGTGCTTCATCCAAATCCATGCCTAATTGTGCTGCCATACGAAAGGTCTTAACTTGAAATTCAATAGGTAAAAGGGCTTGTTTGTCATACACTAACTCATAGCAGGTATGTCTGGTAGTGTTTCTCTATGTTATCCTATAGGCCCATAAGGCCTTCTGGAGTCTATCTGCCCAATCCTTATGATGTAAGTGAATGGTTTTGGTCAAAATGGCTTCTAATACTTTATTGGTTGATTCTACTTGGCCATTATCTTGAGGGTGATAAGGTGAAGACTTGCAATGTCGGATTCCATGTTTCGAAGTAAGTTCTTTCATTAATTTGGAGGTGAATTGAGTACCTTGGTCTATGAAAATTTCTCTAGGTACACCAAACCGGGTGAATATTTCTTCATATATAAATTATACCACTGATTTATCTGTAGCCCTAAACAAAAATTTAGCTTCTATCCATTTGGTAACATAGTCTGTGAAAACCAAGATATACTTCTTTTTACAAGACATGGGAGAAATCGGTCCTACAAAATCAAGAGCCCATTTCTCAAAAGGCTCGATCATGACCTGAGGTTATAAGGGCATCTTATTAAATGATGTAGGTCTACCCATTCTTTGGAAACTATCACATCCTTTAACATACTTGGCAGCATCTTTGAATATGCTTGGCTAGTAATAACCAGAGTGCAGTACTTTATATGTTGTCCGCTTGTCAAAAAAATGTCCTCCACATGGTCCATCATGGCTTGCATGGAGGATGTATGTCATTTCATCCTCCCACAGACATCATTGAATAATAAGATCTGGACCAGTGCAGAATAGGTCATTATCAACCCAGGAATGATTAGAACTCTACACTATAATACGACGTTTCTCATGTGGGGACAAATGGTTTGGTAATATCCCAGTTGATACATAATTGGCAATGTATGCAAACCAAGGGGTTTGATCAGACACATCAAACAAATGTTCATCAAGAAAAGTGTCGTCAATGGGTTTAGCACCATCATCATGTTGAATGCGAGAGAGGAAATATGCTACTAGATTTTCTTTACCAGGTCGGTCAATGACGGTGATGTTAAACTCTTGCAATAGAAGAAGCCACTGGGTCACTCTTCCATTGGTAATCAGTTTATTCATTAAAAATCTAATGGAAGAGTGATCGGTATGCACAAAATATTCGTACCCTGTAATGTAATGTCAAAATTTATTAATAGAATAAACTACTATCAAAAATTCTTTTTCAATAATAGTGTAATTCAGTTTGGCAGGAGTCGAATTCTTGCTAATAAAATAAATGGCATAAGGTGCTTAGCCCTCTTTTTGGCCCAAGAATCCTCCTATGGCCATATCAAAGGAATCGGTGTATATATGAAAAGTAAGGGACCAATCGGGACCCCTGAGTATTGTTTCCACCGATAGTTTAGCTTTTAAAATTTCAAAAGCAATTTGACAAGATTCTGTCCACTGGAATTCTACATCTTTTGTAAGCAATTTCAACATCGGTGCAAATATTTTAGTAAAATTTCCAATAAAGCGATGGTAATATCTTGCATGACCAAGAAAAATTCTTACCTCTTTTTGAGTTTTCGGAGAGGGAAGGCCAACAATTACTTTGATCTTAACAGGATCTACCTTGATTCCTTGAGAAGAAATATGGTGTCCTAAAAATATACCTTTTGTTAGTAACATTTTACATTTTTCATGACTAAGGGATAAATTCGTTTCTTGACATCGGATCAAAACCTTTTCGAGGTTTTCAAGAACCTCTTGAAAGGTATTACCATTAGCTGTAAAATCATCAATGTATACTGCCACAAAATCATGTATAAGATTAGAAAAAATTCCTAATACCGCCCGCTGATAAGTGGCAGGTGCATTACATAGGCCAAATGACAAAACTTTATAAGCATATTTTCCCCAAGGACATGTAGAAGTGGTATTATCCTGATCTTCAAGTGCTATTATAATCTGATTTTATCCACTATATCCATCAAGAAAGAAAAAATAATGTTTACCTGACAGAGTATCTAACACTTGATCAATAAAAGGTAAAGGAAAGTAGTCTTTAAGAGTGGCTTTATTTATCTCTCTAAAATAAAATAAAAATGAGCCATTTCCCTATGATTTAACTTTGGGACTAGCACTAGAGGAGACACCCATTTACTATCGGATATAGGATAGATGAAACCAACATTGATGAGTTTTTGTAATTCTTCTTTTACTATATCCTTTAGAGCAGGATTCATACTCCTCTAAGGCTGCCTTACAAGTGAAATGTTTAGATCCATATAAATAAGGTGAATACAAGTGTCAAGGTGTATACCCTTCATATCAGTGTATCCCCATGCAAATGCTCCAGCTTGTTTTTTAAGAACCTCAAGCAGTTGTGCTTGTTGGCTTTCACATAACCCTGCGTTTATATGTAGAAAATTTCCAGGGCCAACTTCACAAGGTATGGTAAAAGGTTCGGTATGCTCTTCAATTGTGAAGACACAAGGTGTCTCCATAAATGTTGAGAGATCCATATTATCTTGGAACTTGTCTCCAAAAATCTGATTGAATTGAGAAAAAGACTGAGGAAAATCTATACAAGTTGTTGAAGAAACAAACTGGTTTAATACAATCTTAGTGGTCTACTCCTGAACTACCTAAGAGAAATCACTAGGGAGGGAGAGGTCATCAAATTTCTCTTCCCCGAAAGAAAAATTTAACCACCATGTTTTTTTAGTTATTGGTTGTGCTAGGGGGTATAAAATAAGTCTCTGTGTAGACAACCCATTGGAAATAGTCATATCTCCATCCCTACATCCTATAAAATCATTTGCAGTAGCTAACCATGGTATTCCCAAGATAATAGGATGCCCTTTAGAAGGATCCTTTGATTCTACAACCATAAATTCGATAGGGTATTCCCATGAGGTTACTGATACAATAATGTCATCCAAGACTCCAGCAGGTTTTACCATAGTATGGTCTGCTAGTTCTAGGATGGAAGGGGTAGGTCAAATAAATTGTATCAACTATAAAACTTCTAAAACTATGGTGGTCATCATGTTAATGGCGGATCCTAAATCAATTAATGTATTTTATATGGAGGCATTGTTTATAATTAAATTCACTACTGGGGCTCTTGGATTTGTATATTTTCCAACCTGGGATTGATCTATCATACATTCAGACATCTCTCCTATAACATGAATTGTGAGAGGGTCCTTTTGTTTCTTCCCTAGGAGTTTAATGCATAGTTCATTTATTACCTTGTTGTAGATTATTATGTCCTTGATAGCTTGTAATAGAGGAATTTTGACATAGATATTGTTTAATTCATTCAAAATATCATACTCGGGATGAACTACAGGTTTTTCTATTACTAGTGTTTCTGGAAATGGAGGAACTCTTTTCTCCTGAATGGGTTCTTGTGAAGGATGGGTGTGTACTGGAATCTTTGGAATGTTCACATCCTCCAAAATGAAATCATTCACGCGTTCATTTGAATCCTATTCTTCTTCATTTTCCTTATGAATGATGACTGATGACTTGGATTTGTCATTCACAACTCTTCCAAATCGTAATTGAATCTCATGTACAGGTTCAATCAAAATAAGGTATGATGGAAGAGTTTTCAACTCAATGATGTTAAGAGCTTGAGTTGGTTTATTGTTTGGGCTAGGTATCAGTTGCAGAGGATTTATATTATGGAAGTGATGAGGTTGTTGTGCAATGAGAGGAACTGGAGGTACAAATTTAGGCGAAATGTGCTGGAAATTTGTTTGGTGTTGAGTATAAGGATGATTGGGTGCATAGATAGGTTGTGACTGAGGGTATGGTTTTCCTCTCCACCCTTGTGACCAATATTTCTGTTGCGTAAATTGAGGAGGAGGGTACTGAGGTGGCCAATTGTGCCAAATTGAATTGTTCCATTGTTGAGGTGGTTGACATGGAGGATAATAGAGTGGGGGTTGTGGTGGAAAACTCTGATATGTTGGTTGGTCTCTAGGTTTCCAAGGAGAACCCCTAGATTTTTCACCTACATCCCACTCTTGTAGATGGCTTGCAACCCAGGAAAGGATGGGTAGTTATCTGTTGGATGCTATTCTATACAGATGTGGCATTTATAGATGTTGTTTAATGGACATTCCCTTTAGGGATGTTTCTTCCTACATCTTCAACAAAAAATGCTCATTGTTTCTTATTATTCATCCTGCCTTTTCTTGGATTGTAAAGCATCTAGTTGAGAACCCATGGATCCTAAGCTATTAGTTTTGAAATTCTCCAATAGGTTTCCCAATTCTATCCTTGTAACTCCACTTGAACTGGGAATGTTTTCTCTTACATTTATACTATAAGGCTCCTGAAAGTTTTTCCCAACTTTCCCCCTACTTCTAGAATAATTTTTACACATCTCACCGATTTGTGCAAAGTTTTTATTAGAAATATCGCCATCTTCCATGAGATTAAGAATTTCTATCAAGTCCTTAGAGATCCCTTTAAGGAAAAGTGTACATACTGCATCCTCTCGGAGGTCACTATACTTTGATTTATGTAATGTATAAACAAACCTTTCGAGATAATCCTCTAGGATTTCATCTTCAAGTTGTTGTATCTTGAATATATCATGTTGAGAGTACTTAGGTTTGCAATACTCTTGATATTTTCGCAAAAATGAGGTTTTGATATCATTCCAAGTCCTGATAGTGGATTCGCTTAATCCCATGAACCATCTCAAGGAAGAATATTTTAGTGTAGTGGGAAAGAGTTTTAGATTATGAGCATCTTGTAGATAATTATAGCTCCTACAAACGATATCGAACTCAAACATAAATGTGTCCGGTTCCTCATTACTTTTTCCATAGAAAGTAGGTAAGGAAGAAGGAGGGATGTTTTTCATAGTTACTTCCTGTATAGTGTCTAAAATAGGAAACCCGAAGGTAGCCTTATTTCAATTTTCCCCTTCTCCTTTGTCATTTCTAAGTTCTTCATGATCTTCTTTCTCTCCCCGTCTCTCCATATAGGTTGGGTTTTTAACGTAAATATACCTAGGAGGATCCTTTCGAGGTGATAATGGGGTGTCCCAACATTCTTTTTCGGGAGAGATCTTCCTCTGATCTACCGTGTTTTTATTGAATCCTAGAGGGAGAGTAGTTTCTACAATGGATGTTTCAATTTGTGAGATAACTAGATCTACGGGTTTTCCAAAGAGAGATTTTACCTGGTCATGATCAACAAAGTCAACGAAATTCGGATCTCCTACTAGTGAAAAAGTTGTATTATTTGGATTCAAGACTAGTGGAGGGTTAGAGGTTCCTAGTGGTTGATCCTATTGAACTTCCTCAGGAATGAGGTCCTTAGGACCTCCTACCAAGGTTCCTTCTCCTTCTATGGCTTCCCTGGTAAGATCTCCTGAGAGAGTCTCTTTAGGTTTTCAAGTAGAACTACTCCCTATAGGTGTCTTTTGATACCTTTCTACTAAGTTAGTGGTTGGGGTATTATGTCCCCTGTAAAATTTAGTAGGAATTTCAATAAGATTTCCTATCTTAACAAATCTACCATGAGGATCTCTAAGTCTTCTCATGAAAAACTTTAAAATAAAGGGGAAAAAACCTATGCTACAACTATTGCTGCATTTGGGGGCGCCTATTATAACATATGCGCAGGTTCTTACCTCTCGTCTTACCGCTCCCCCTCCATCAGCCTATTACTAAAGTTCATAAAGAATTCTTTCTATTCTACCTTACAAAACAACTCCCTGGAAACAACGTCAAAATGTCAGGTGTTATATCGTCTTGATTAATTCACCTAATATTTAATTATCGACTGGGGTTGGTAGGCTTAGAGTTGATACAAAATAAATGCGAAGGTAGAGGAATTCCTATGGTGTCGTGGAAATATTTTAACAAACAAAAGATCGAAAGATATTTCAAAATGAAAAACCGAGTCAAACTCCTAAGAATTCAACTATTCAAGTAATTGAACAAGAATATAATACTAAACTAAAGTATTCAAAAATACACTACTCTACTCTATAAACAATTATTAAAAGATATAGACAATGCTATTCTACGACAATAAACTAATCTTTAGAGTAAGGTTTATTTGAATAGTTTCAAGAACTAACTATGGAAATAAAGTTTAAATTGGAAACATAAGTACAACAACTAGATTAATAATTTATTTGATAAGAAAATAACTTAAGACTGAAAAAGGATACTATAAACAACTAACTTTTCAAGTGAGAAAATAGGATGCAAGGAAGACCTAACTTATAAGTGAGTAGAAAACTTAATAAAGAAGAAAGTTAAAAACTTAATAAGAGAATCAAGTAGAAAACTTTAATAAAAATAACTTTGAATTCTATTCTACAAGTTTCTTTCAGTAATCATACAGTGAAAAAGGAACAGTTCCTAATTCTATAGACAATCTACAAAGTACTAGTATACTTTCCTAAGGATAACACATATAATACTAAGTTTTACATGCAAACAGATAAATCAATCCAAAGGAATGATTACAAAATAGTACAACAGTACTAATTAAAGGAATAAAAAACAAACTCAAGAAACAACACATAACATAACTCAAAACATGTTCAAGGTAAAAAGAGGTTGGGATAAGAATAAAACTTTAATAAATAATCTAAAACAATCTAATTTTATCTTTAATGTTAAATAGAACTATAATCTAACAACTACAGTCAAATCATACTTTAAAAACTAAAGAAACGGAGCTCTAAACAGGTTCAAAACACATAAAAACACTAAAAACAAAACGACGGACTGGATGACAGACTGAACTATAGATCTGAAAGGGGTGTCTGAATGACAATTTAAACAGGCTGTTCGAATGACAGCCTGCACAGAAATAACAGAAAATAACCTAAATGATCTAATCTTTAGCTGAACTTGTGCACATGCAAATAAAATACATAGAGGTAGTAAATAAACCTACTTAATGATCAAATTTGACAGTAAAATAATCTTAAACTAATTCATGAATATAAAGAAATCATTGCATATTAAGAAACAAACTAAAATTTAACTTGAATGAGCTTATAACATAAAGGAAATGAACAAAATTGAATCTATTCTAACTTGATAAAAATAATCTATTATATCTACTTGTAAATCAAACTTAACGTTAAAACTGGAAATGAAATGACTCAAACCAAATTGAAAGCAAACTATGCACACAACTAGCTATTTAACTTTGGAAATAAAATGTATTACAGGAAGCAATGAAATATACGTTTATAGTAATTTTAATGAAAACAAACTAGAAACCAAATTAACTACAAAATAAAAGGTAATGAAACAACATAAGAAAAGAAACCTCTGGTTGATGAGGGGCCCTCCCAGTAATCAGGGTGGATTCCTGGATAACGCTTACATGAATGCAATCATGAACAATAGAGCATACAACTTCTATTAAAAATAAGGAACAGAGTTAGAGAGTTCTTCTAAAAAACTGACTGTCTCACTAATGAATTGATCAACTCTATAGCTCTTCGCGTGGAGGCATTTATACACACAATGCTTACAGAGGTGAGCAGGGTGACCCTTTAGTGGTCGACTGCTATCTAAATTTAGTCGACCATCATGATTTCTAACTGATCACACACCAACGCACAACGTTCTCCTTCTCCTTCGTGAATCGGTTCTCTTCAGCGTGTGAAGTGGCATACAGGCTTTACTCTGGCATGGTTGGTGTCGTGGTGTTACGCAGAGACAACATGCTAGAGATCCTTCTATAATGGGATCCATTGCATCACCCAAACGCGTGGACACAAAACAGTTGCAAGCTTCTCCATATTCTAACGCTCAGGAATCTATCATTAACAACACACAGTTAGATCAACGAATTGAAGAATGAGCTGGACAGTGAGCTGTATATGCTCTACACATATCTAGGATAAGTGTGTTTTTTGTTTGTTGGAAGGCAAAAAACAATGGTCTGCAATAACAATCTCATGCTAACATTTTAATGCCTGGAAACCTACCAATGAATATCACATAACCTAATTAGCAAGATGGATGGTAAGTTGGGTATGCTATGCGCATATCTAGCAGAATGCGTGTTTGTTGTTAGCTCGTCCAAAGACTATAACCTACATACATAAATTAATATATCAAAACGCGCTCCAAATAATGTCAATTTTAATCTATAAAATCATGAAATGATAATAATAAACAGATTTTACATAAATCTTAAATTCATTCATACCTGGGGCTGAATAGTGATCTGTATGACAAAAAATATGCAAAAATATGACAAAACATATGTTTAAACATGTAACTTAACTTCCAAAAAATGATGACAAACCCGGGATCAACAACATGCTTCAAAATTATGGGAAAAAAGGATGAGAAGTGAAGAGAAATCAAAATTTGAAAAAAGGAGGAGAAACCTGGAAAAAAATTGACAATATGATATCAAACTACTACGCGGGGACACATTGCAAAATTTAAAATCCATCCTAAATTAAATGATGGAATCCCACGGCATTTTGAGAACATTAGAAAATGAGAAAGTTGTTAATTGTAAAATATGAGTGAATCAATTATTAATAATCCTCGTTGATGATAGTCAGGGACTTAAAAAAACTTTTGTTATTGGACTCAAGTTATATGAAAAAGTATAAACAAAATTTACATTATAATTGTGGGAATTATAATGAGGCATCTGTAATGTAAAAAAAATATAAACATGGCACTTTTAGATCATAAAAATTGATTTTAATCGAATTTATTTCCCTAAACACATCTAAGAAAAAAAATTCATTATAATTCTATAATAATTTGAAAATTCAATTGAGTGATATATATTGTTTTTAAATTCCCTCTTTAATAATTGTTTTTAATTATGTAACACCCCCTTCACTCAATCCAACCAACAGGATGGGACATTAACTAATTACAGGCTTCTAAATTTCGCCCCATAGCCTTAATATGATTTCATAACATCTAAAATGTGTGTCTAGATATGTAAATAAAACAATTTAGTGAAATAACTCAATCCACACACATGGCATGCAATTACAAGCATAATTATCACATGCATATAAATAAAATCATTGTAGATTCAATACAAGAGAAATATGTATCTTTAAACAAAGAAGATCCAAGTAATTGGTTGTCTAAGAGTGATTTTCCACCCAACCATAGGCACTCTATCCAACATATACTATTTTTTTTGTGATGCTGCCCCTAAGGTGGGATATGATTCCATCAGGGAGAAGGAAACACCTACATGCCTCTCTCTCTCAACCCATAACCCATTCTTTTCTCTACACTTAGCCAAAATATCATATAGATCTCTACATAGATCTCACTCAGTCATCACATCCATGGCACTCCTTCCAACTTCCCCACACAATAAAAGGAAGGCTTTCCCCTTTACAGATTCACAATTCCCTTAGGAAATCCAATCAGTACAGCGCTTACTAGTGTGTGTAATAAGACTCCAACGTGATGTATGTTGTTGGAGAACCTCATGTAGAATAAACCATGGATTCTCAAGAATAGGTGAGTATAAAAACTCAATAGGTAAGGGTTCCTATATTTTTGAACCTCTATATTTAGCTACAACCATCTATTTTTCCTTAAAATCTAGAGCCCTCTCTCCAAATTTGAATTTTTAGGTTATACATAGTCTAGTAATGTTCATGAACATCAATAGAAAGCTTTGCATAGTGTATAAATATGCATGATAGAATAATAAAAAGAGTGATGCCTCCAATGTATATGAGGTAAAGGTGAAAATACAACTAACATAGCTTATGACCATAGAATAAAAGGATTTGTGGAAACATAAAAAAATACTTCTAGTAGATGAAGGAACTCTCACAAAATTACATTCAAGCCCCATGCTTCAATAACTACATGAAGAGTCTTTTCCCACCAATCTCACACATGCATTCAATAATCGGGTTTAATAGTCAAGATAAGGTAATTTGTTCATTTAAAGCACATGGCATAATTTGGATGAGTTCTAAGGTTGACACTTGGCAGCAAAGGATTTAGTTTCCCATAGGTCCATTTTCCTCTTCCCCTCTAGTGGAATCATATCCCTCTAGTGCTTCTTATATTTACATATATCTCGAATTGGCATGATAAGACAAACACATGATCCAAATAAAAAATATTTACATCATACATGCATGACCATTCACTAGTCGAGCCTTGGCCTTGAGTTCCACATTAGGAATACATATTAGTATATTTACATCATTTACATAATTTGATTAAATACATTCCAAGTCAAACTTGGGGATATTACAATCCCATCCCTATTAGAATAACATTGTCCTCAGTATTTGCTCAAAATTATAACAAAAATGGGTATGCCTCTTTTATGGAATCCTCCAACTCCCATGTAGCCTCATCAGGACCAAAGTGCTTCCATTGCACCTTTAGTTGTCCGATGGATTCGTACTGGGGCAATGTTACCTTCTTGTCTAGGATGCATAGTGGCTCATTTTGGAACTCTCCCTCAGGTTTCACCTAGATCACATCCCAACCATTCACATTGTTGTGATCATGTACATATTTCTTAAGAAAAGAAACATGAAAAACATTATGACATCTAGTGGTAGCAAGAAACGCAACTCTATATGCAAATAGCCATGTCCTTTAAAGCACCTCAAATGGCCCACAATATCTTGGGGACATCTTGGCACAAATTCCAAGCTTCAAGGAACTCTTTCTTGGCGTCACTCTAAGGTAAACATGATCCCCAACACTAAATTCTCTATGCACTCTATTCTTATTTGCAGAGAATTTTTGTCTATCTTGGGTTGCCTTTAAATTATACCTAATATTTGCAACCTAATGTTCCATATCTTTAAATAATTATGGCCCAAGTACAATTTTGCTCACTGGATTATCCGAAGTAATCGACGTTCTTCACTTTTGGTTATACAAAGATTCAAATGGAATCATGCCCAACGAAGAATTATTCCCATTGTTGTATGCAAACTCCACCAAGTGTAGATACTCTTCCCACTTTATTGGTTTTCCCATCGCATACATACAAAGCATGTCTTAAAGAACCTTATTTACTCTTTTTTTTGTCCATTTGTTTGTGGATGGTAGGCAATGCTAAAGTTTAGTTGTGTACCCAAATATGCAAATAGGCTTTTCCAAAAAGATGAAGAAAATTTCATATCCCTGTTTGAAATTATTGCCTTATGAAATCCATGCATTCTGGAAATTTTCTTCATGAAAATATTTGCAGTGGCATATATTTTATATGTGGCTTTAACCAATATAAAATGTGATGTCTTAAGGAATTTATCCACCACAACCATGATAGAATCATGTTATCTCACAACCATTGATGACCCTGTAATAAAATCCATGGAAATCACTTCCCATTTCCATTCCAAAATCAGCAAGGGTTGCAATAAACATGTTGGGTATTGATGCTCATCTTTTACTTGTCAATATTTCATACACTTAGAAATATACTCAACAATGTCCTTGTTCATCTCCGATCAAAAATATTGTTTCCTGGCTGTAGCAATTGTTTTCCAATATCCTGGGTGACCAAAATATGGAATTTTATGGATTTCATCCATACCAATTCTCCTCAAGTATACCACATTTGGAATATCAATTCTATGTTTATAAATAACAATTCAATCATCTTTGATGTAGGTTTTGAGACAAACCAATCAAACCACAATTTGAAAACACTAACCAACTCCTTATCCTACAAACCATCGATCCACTTCTTTATCAATGGCTAGAATGGATCCCAAAATGCATCCCAACTTGGCTAAACAAATCCAACTCATAAATAAATAAAAGAATTATCATAACTACAAGAACATGCAAAGCCTGTAGTGGGGGAAGAAATCTTCTATGTTTTCTTATTTTTCACCTTCAACCTGCCAAGATCCCTTTCACTCCTTTTATGGAAACATTAGCCAAGAAACACACAACCTGGTGACGATTGAACAGACCCAGTGGTCTCTTCCATTTCTATGTAAATTGTCATGAACCCCCAAATAGTGTTTTCTCTCTGATTTCATTCAATCAACATGCACTCTTAGTGTTAGATTTTTATCATTTAATCAATATGATCTAGGATCTTATCTAAGAGAATTACATGCACAACAATAATCACAAGAGACAAAAAGATTTTTCCTTAGCGAAACCATAAACGAGAAAACCACGCAACTTCCTCAGAGATAGAATGAGCACCAATGGAAAACTAAAACACAAAAACACAAAGATGATCTCCAACAGTTTTTCTCTCTCTCACTTGTGCAAGCTCCTTTTCTCTCACTCATGCGCTATAGTTGAGTGAGTGTGTGTTTCAAATAGAGAGTCTCACTCTCTATTTATACTAGTTTTCCACTTGACAATTACTTATCAGGGCCAACCTCACTAAGAGAGTATAATAACCCTATTACCCCTCAACTGTGGTGAGTTTTTCCTCGCCTTACAAAGGAGGGTTAACCTCTATGACTTTACATGACTTGATTACATTAATGATTCTCCTAATAGGAACATTGGGGTACAAAAAGATGCAATACAATATATAAAATATACAAGTGAATACATTATGAAGTTACAAATAAATTAGCACTCCCTCTTAACTAGGAAGGTATTCTCTTGACACAATTCATCAGCACAAGTCTTCATCACTAGATCATTCATCAAAGTTGGATAATCATCAAAGTTGGATCATCATCATCACTAGATCATCATCATCACTGGATCATCATCAAAGCTGGATCATCATCAAAGATAGATCGTCACTGGATCATCATCATCATCAGTTCTCCTGCTATCTCGAGCAAATGGTGCTATCTATCAATTCTTCTCATCATGGGAATTTCTATAGACCCAACCTTTTTTCATGTTGGTTATAGGCCTAGCCTCCATGTATATCTTCATCAATAGAGCCAAACCTTTTTCATGATGGATGTATCGCCTTGCCCTTGCAAGGACTTCCCCTAAAGATCCATCCCTTTTTCATGTTGGATGAAGCACCTTACCTCTGCAAGGATTTCCCCTACAGATCCATCCCTTTTTCATGTTGGATGCAGCACCTTTCCTCTGCAAGTATTTCCCCTAAAGAGCCAACCCTTTTTCATGCTAGATGCATCACCTTGCCTCTGCAAGGATTTCCCCTACAGAGCCAGCCCTTTTTCATGATAGATGCAAGACCTTGCCTTTGCAAGGATTTCCCCTACATAGCCAATCATTTTTCATGCTGGATGCAGCACCTTTCCTCTGCAAGGATTTCCACTACAGATCTAGCCCTTTTTCATGTTGGATGCAGTACCTTTCCTTTGCAAGGATTTCCACTATAGATACAACCCTTTTTCATGTTGGATGTAGGTCTCAACACTTATATCCTACCATGGGAGGCCATCCTGCCACCATGTTGGAAAGGCCCAACACTTACATCTGACCATGGGAGGTCCAGCCTACCACCATGTCAGAAAGGCCCAGCGCTTACATATGACCATGGGAGGAACCAACCCTCTCGCCATGTCAGAAAGGAAAAGAACTTACATCTGACCAGGGGAGGAACCAATCCTCTTGCCATTTCAGAAAGGCACAACACTTACATATTGACCATAGGACGAACCAATCCTTCCACCATGTCAGAAAGGCTTATGGACTCATCACTTCCCCTTGGAAGGAACCTCAGTTTGGAGAACACTAAGCTTCTCTTATGAAGTACTCAAACTTCACTCTGGCCATTTGTAGCATAGAATCACATCAGGACTGATTACTTCCAAGGATAACCTATGAACTTCACCAGGACTGATTACATCCAAGGAAAACCTACAGGACCATTTATGTCTGAGAAACCTACAAGCTTCGCCAGTATTTTATGCTCAGACAACCTATCGCACCGGTTGTGTTAAAGCACCATCTTTCGAGAGATATTGATCTGGATCACAAACTAGAGATTCACTGCTCATCTCTCCCAAGTAGTCCAGAAAGTGGAAACATATTTTACCTCGGTTATACTCAACACCATGCAGGACTCCTTCCTGCTAAACCAAGAGATCACACATGATCCCATACTGAAGAAACACCCTGAATTGCTCTTCCTATCGATGGCACTTCCTGCCCAATCTGAATCCACATAACCCTCCAATTTAATCTTCTGATTCTCCTCATACCTAAGCCCATAATCAACTGTACCCTTCATGTACCTTAGAACATGCTTTGCTGCAATTAGGTGAACATGTCTCGGATCCATCAAGAACTGGCTCAATCTGTTCACTGCAAAGAAAATATCTAGTCTCATATTCGTCAGGTACATCAAGGACCCAATCATCTGACGATACATCATGGCAAACCTATTCTAATGAAGCAATACTTTATAGATTCAGGTTCGATGCCATAAATGTGGGCATGGCCTTGTAGTCCATCATCCTGAACAACTTTAGGATCTCTACTGTATACTTCCCTTATCCCAGGGAGATTCCATTTGCATTCTGCCACACCTCCATGTCTAGAAATTAGTGCATCATACCTAGGTCTTTCATCTCGAAATCGGAAGCAAGTCTCCTTCTTGCATATTTAATGAGTTCCTCTTTACCTGTTAGAAACATGTCATTGACATATAATAGGAGAATCATTGGTCTTCCACCCTCAACCTTGGAGAAAAGGTTGGAGTCTGCTTTAATCTTATTAAAGCCTAGATCCATTACTAATTTTTCCATCCTGTCGTACCATGTCGAACCTCGGGATATTCTGTAGTCACTCCCTCTGAAGTAGAGCATCATTCTCCCTTTGCCTCTTGTTCTCTATCTATTGAAACATTCTTTACTAGAGTGACAAGTAGTTTCCTATGGCACTAATATTCTATGTATCCATCTAGGGTCATAGGACACCAAGATACTCTATATTGAACCTTTTCAAAAGTTCTTCTCGTACCCATCTGTGAGCTTGTCATCCTCTATAGACTTTCATATTAAACCTTGTAGAAAAGGTTAAGATATTCATCACTCTAGGTGATCGTCAAGCTCCTCATTTATGTGTTATCCCATAGGCTCCTTCTGAGCTCGTACAAGGCCTTCTTTAATTTGCACACGAGTCTGATTGTCATGTGTCTCGACTTATAGTGGCTACAAATGTCTCTTTGTATTCTATGCCTTATTTCCATGAGAAGCCTCGTGCTATGAATCTTTCCTTGTATCCCACGATGTTTTCATCTACTGCATGTTGGATCACGTAGATCCATATGGAAGATACTACAGACTTCCATTCAAGTCTCGATATTGCATCCTAGACATCATTCTTCTTGAACTGGTGCACTCGCTCCCTTTCTTCTTGGCTATTTATTCATAATGAGAAGGATCTGCATCAATGATGTCACTCAATAGTGTCACATAACTGCATTGTTTCTGGGACCTCTTTCTTTCTTTGAAAGTATCCTCATATTATTCTTCATCTTGGATTATTTCTCAAACTGTCGTCACTTGTTCTTCGGAACAAGTATCGTCCTTATTTTCTTGTAGGTGATTGTACGCGATCTTTCCTACAAGTCAAATGCATTAGTTATATGGTTAGAAACATTTCATAAGGCATATTCATAATGGCAAATTATTATGCATAAAGATATAATCATGCAACTATTTTAGCCAATACAACATTCATCCATATCTCACAGAAACTTTCTATATGCCTTCCATCTTTACAATGACATCATTGAGATTGTGCACTAATCCAATATGTCAGGAAATATGTTTCGTTTTAGATAAGTAGCAATGGAGAGTTGTATAGCACCATGAGCTACTTACCCATAACATGCATATTAGTATTATAATGTAATTAATACAAACATTCTATCATGCATAACACATCAGATGAATATAAACAAATGCATAACCAAACAATATCATGAAATGATAATTGAACACTTATCTTTATTTGTTTCGTGGGTAGACTCCTTCTTTCAGCTTCATCATCTTCTTCATTCATAACAACATCATTTCTTATCCAAATCCTAATATGGATAAGAGGTTCTTCAAGAATTGAGTTCTTCCTATTCCTAATCGCTTGAGGGATATTCTTTGAATTGTGAGAGCTTGATCTTCAATCGTCCCATCTTCTCTTCTCTTATTATGATTGGAGCTTATTCTTGTGTGCACTCTTCCCAGAGTCTGTTGAAAGTAATCACTTCCTTCTAGCACACATTCCTTGAATGAATGAATCCCATGATCCTGGGAGGCCATTCAAGGTGGTTATAACAATATCTTATTCTTCTTCTTCTTCTCCTACTACTTCAAGTTGTTCTTTGATTTGAGAGATAGTTGTAAACTGTGACTGTATGGTCTGTGCATTGTGGATCTTTACATTCTTCAACTAGTTTCTCAAAGTCATCTTCTGATTTATATTATTCCCTTCAAATAACTTGGTCAAGGAATCAAACATATCTTTAGGTGTCTTTAGGGAAGACACTTGTGGTATAAGGTGATCCTTGATTGAATCAGAAATGATCCTCTTAGCCTTGACCAAGTTCTTCTTGTGTAAGGATCTAGCCTTATCTCCCTCTGGAACTGGAACCTCTCCACTTATGTAGGTGTCCAATTCATTTTCTTCAAGAACCAGTGAAATCCTATACTCTCATGCTCGAAATTTTTCAGCTTCACCAAGCTTGTCATCAAGCTGGTGTGATAGGTCATTTTTAAATGAGAACCTCAAATGTAAATAGAAAAAGATTAGATCTTACTGATTTGAGGTGTTTGTCCTAGTTCTGGATCTGGATGATCTAGGGTTTGTCAGAGAAACCCTAATTTTCAAAACTTGGAATCTTTTAGATCTGATTGGATCGAAATATGTGCCTTTTGAAGGTGAGCTGAGAAGCATACCATTTTCCAAAAACTGTGAACAAAACTGCAAAATATATGATGCCCTAGTTTTCTTCAATGTCTTCAACATAATTTCTTGATATTGTTTCTACAATATATCCAAAATTACTGCTCATGTATGTCTAAAACTTTACACAGAGGTATCCTCATCTATCCTCTTTCCAACACCACAGGTTTGAGAAGAATTGGTTTCACCAATTGGGACTTATGAGAGTTTTCCCAAGGTGACTTATTTTAGGACTGTTCAACATAGCGAACTTGTACAGACTTCCACATGTCACTGTTTCACCTTTGGGTTCTGAAATGTTTACCAGGAAATTAAAGTCCATGCCCTATTTGGAACATCTTGAGAAATTTCATTTGGACCTTCGTAGCCCGATATATAGCAATGCTCCCTAGGTGTCTTGTTTAGGGATGAATCCAGGGAGAGGTTGGAACCCTAATTTGGAGGAATCATATCTCCCATAATATAGAGAATATGAGGCTGAAACTTTTACATAGGGTACATTAGGAATTTATCTTCGACCTGTAAATGTTTCAGCTATGGATCCTTCTCTAATATCGAGATATAGAGAATGCACCAAAATGACTATTTTTAGTCTTTTAGGGTTTTCTGGTCTGGGGTCAAATTAGGGTTTGACTTTCCCGGAGTTTTACCCAGCCAAAAATTTCAATCTTGGTCTCTAAATTTTGATTTTGAGGAGGAGAGAAATCTTATAGTAGGCCCACTCAAAAATTCCTCTTCTGTGAAAAGCCCTAAATTCTCGCAGTAGTGATAGGTCAAAAACTGAAAATGATCGGAATCAAATTCTGCTTCGATAGAAAGATGTGCCCTTCAATGGAGAGTTAGCATAACCCCGTTTTGTTGATGATATGTGTAGAAAGACCCAAAATTTAAGAACCCATATCTTTTACAGCTGCACAGTGTCTTCTTCTCAGGTTAGCTGTAATACCATGTTATTCTTTTATCATTTAATCAATATGATCTAGGAACTTATCTAAGAAAATAACATGCACAACAATAATTACAAGAGACAAGAGACACAAAGATTTTTCCTCGGGGAAACCATAAAGGATAAAACCCTGCAACTACTTAGAGATAGAATGAGCACCAATGGCAAAAGTAAAACCCAAAAACACAAAGATGATGTCCGACAGTTGTTCTCTCTCTCACTTGTGTGAGCTCCTCTTCTCTCACTCATGCACTACAATTGTGTGAGTGCGTGTTTCAAATATAGAGTCTCACTCTCTATTTATACTAGTGTTCCACTTGACAATTACTTACCAATGCTGACCTCACTAGGAGAGTCTAATAACCCTAGTACCCCTCAACCGTGGGGAATTTTTCCCCGACTTACAAAGGAGGGTTAACCTATATGACTTTACATGACTTGATGACATTAATGATTCTCCCGATAGGAAAATTGGGGTACAAAGAAATACAATACAATATATAAAATTTACAAGTGAATACATTCCAAAGTTACAAATACATCAACACTCAGGTGCTCCAATTCATGGTTCAACCAAGAATTAGACTCAACGATTTCATTTCACACTTCAAAATTGAAGTAATTAACTCCACAAAGTTTTTCTTCATTTTAACAAATGATCATAGTGTTTTTAGTGTTTTTAGTATTTTTAATACCCATTCAAAGTCCAAAACCTCCAATGATTTCCATTCACATAGGAAATTCCATTCTATCCTCAATGATCCACAATAATAAATAAATGATATCTGCACACCTAGGATTTCATTCAAGAATAATTATACGCATTTCATTACACATCAAAACCTTGTTTCCAACACATCCTTTAACCATTCTCTCCACAAAAATGAATCACAACTCAAACTAACCCACACCTAGTAATCTATTCACCTGAACCTCATATTTATGTAGCCTCTAATTACTAGAAGTTCTTGCTCCAATACCAAATCTCTACATTCATAATTTTGTTACAAATATTGTGTGAAATTTCCATGCATACACGAGTTTACTTAGACATATTTAACATGCATTCATATAGAGACACTTATTAATACATACAAAGAGGTCTCAAACCAAAAGCACATAAAATTCCATCAATTTCATGTATATAATTCTATTAATTAAATTCAACTTCACAATACCGAGATTCTTCAAATTACTACGCATACATAAAATATCTTATGAAAAGAGAATGAAACTTATTTTCATTAATTAAAAATTGGACATGCATATATCTTCACTCAAAATCTTGTTCCTCTTATGGTCGTACTTTACATTCATTTGGCCATCCTTTGTCCTATAGAATTTGACCTCTTCCCCCTACTCTCCTTATAAATTCTCATAGGCTTACAATATATCCAAAAAATTTGATGTTTCCAACTTCCAAAATCCTATAGTTATGTAACTAACTTCTAAAACCAAAATTTTAATCTTATCTCCTAATGAGTCACTACTCTAATCTTCTATGTCTATGTTTTCCAATTATGAGAAAACTTCAAATCTGTTTACAAAATATTTATGATCAATTCTCTTTTGGATGGTGTCATGAACCTAAAGTATAATCAACCTTTAAGACTTTAAATGAGAGCATTATGCCCCTACATAATAATCCCAATGTAAAAGAAAAACATGACCTCCAAGTCATGTGCCTTCTGTCCTCAATCCTCCTACAACCCACATCTTATCTTGTAGTTGTTCATCTTCCATTTCCTTTTTGTTACAGACCTATATATCCGATTGTTCCTTAATGTCAACTTCCTTATTTTCCTCATAATATTTCTCTTTACAAGATTTCTTCATAAGTCCCCATAACTCATTAATCTCTTCATCCAATATGTCCCTCTATAGCAGAATGTTATATATTCTCCTCATAATGTTTCCTTCACATATAAGATCACTAAAATTATTATCATCCAATTGCCTTGAAGTATTTAAGGATTCTCATATCCTCTTCCACTACTACTTTACAATAGGCTGACTGTTTCTTTCCTCAAAAGTCTCTTTTCTAGTTTGGATTGTCATATTTCTTCTCAAAATAATTGCTTTGTCTACACTCTCCATGACCAAATGAAATTATATTTCATTTTCTTGAAGCAATCCAACTTCTTGATCCACTCTCTAACATCCCTTTACAAATTTTCTGAAATAATACAATCAAATAGATACTAAGTCATCACATCCACGGAATTCCTTCCCAATTCCCCACACAATACAAAGAAGGCATTCCCCTTTATAGATCCACAATTCCCTTAGGAAATCCAATCAGTATAGTGGTTACTAGTGTGTCCAATAAGAATCCAACATGATGTATGTTGTTGGAGAACCTCATGTATCATAAACCATGAATTCTCAAGAATAGGTGAGTATAAAAACTCAATAGGTAAGGGTTCCTATATTTTCAAACCTCTATCTTTAGCTACAACCATCTATTTTTCCTTCAAATATAGAGCCCTCTCTCTAAATTTGAATGTTTAGGTTATACATAGTCCGGTAATGGTCATGAACATCAACAGTAAGCTTTGCATAGTGTAGAAATATGCATGATAGAATGATTAAAAGAGAGTTGACTCCAATTTATATGAGGTAAAGGTGAAAATACAATGAACATAGCTTATGACCATAGAATAAAAGGATTGTTGGAAACATAAAAAATTACTTCTAGTAGATGAAGGAACTCTCACAAAATTTCATTCAACCCCCATGCTTCAATAACTACATGAAGAGTCTTTTCCCACCAATCTCACACATGCATTCAATAATTGGGTTTATTAGTAAAGAGAAGGTAATTTGTTCCTTTAAAGCACATGGCAGATTTTGGATGAGTTCTAAGGTTGACACTTGGCAGCAAAGGATTTAGTTTCCCATAGGTCCATTTTCGTCTTCCCCTCCAGTGGAATCATATCCCTCTACTACTTCTTATATTTACATATATCTCGAATTTGCATGATAAGACAAACACACGATCCAAATAAAAATATTTACGTCATACATGCCTGACCATTCACTAGTCGAGCCTTGACCTTGAGTTCCACATTTGGAATACATATTAGTATATTTACATCATTTACATAATTTGATTAAATACTTTCCAAGTCAAACTTGGGGATATTACAATCCCATCCCTATTAGAATAACATTGTCCTTAGTATTTGCTCAAAATTATAACAAAAATGGGTATGCCTCTTTCATGGAATCCTCCAACTCCCATGTAGCCTCATCGGGACCAAAGTGCTTCCATTGCACCTTTAGCTGTCCGATGGATTGGTACTGGAGCAATGTTACATTCTTGTCTAGGATGCATAGTGGCTCAGTTTGGAACTCTCCCTCAACTTTCACCTGGATCACATCCCAACCAATCACATGGTTGTGATCATGTACATATTTCTTAAGAAAAGAAACATGAAAAACATTATGACATCTAGTGGTAGCAAGAAACGCAATTCTACATGCAACTAGCCATGTCCTTTCAAGCACCTCAAATGGCCCATAATATCTTGGGGAAATATTGGCACATATTCCAAGCTTCAAGGAACTCTTTCTTGGCGTCACTCTAAGGTAAACATGATCCCCAACACTGAATTCTCTATGCACTCTATTCTTAACAGTAGAGAGTTTTTGTCTATCTTGGGTTGCCTTTAAATTCTACCTAATATTTGGAACCTAATGTTCCACATCTTTAAATAATTATGGCCCAAGTACAATTTTGCTCACTGGATTATCTGAAGTAATCGTCGTTCTTCACTTTTGGCTATACAAAGATTCGAATGGAATCACGCCCAGCGAAGCATGCTTCCCATTTTTGTATGCAAAGTCCACCAAGTGTAGATAATCCTCCCACTTTATTGGTTTGTCCATCTCATACATATGAAGCATGTATTAAAAAACCTTATTTACTCTTTTTGTTTTTCCATATGTTTGTGGATGCTTGGCAATGCTAAATTTTAGTTGTGTACCTGTTGCCTCCTTTCACACACATGGGTCATGTGGCAGAAATATTCAAGCCACTCGATGTGTCCTTGGGGGCAAGTCTCAAGTCAAGGCTGTCACCTTGTTCTTGACTCCTTCGTTTAGGATCAACTCCTAATGAAGCCAAGGGGGGTAGACCCTATTAAGTTACTAAGGCTAATTACTTAGTATGGTGATGTTAAACTAAATGAATTACTTAGGAGTTTTAAATTTAACGATAAACAACCATAGATGACAAGATACAAAATGAGCGATCTGGTCTTTAAGGAAAGGAGAGGATACGAGAACACCAGAATATCTAGTTTATATACCCTGTAAAAACATCTCAACTTGAAAAGAAAACCTCAGTGGCACAAGCTTTATATAAAAACCAAATGAACCATTAAGCTGATTTATTTAAACAAAATAAATGTAACTAACTATTTTTTTCTTTTATTTTTATTTTTTATTATAGCTAGGTACAAAACAGAAACACAGAAAGTAAATTCTCTATTTTAAGGAGCTTATTTTCCTACTCTAAGCATGATATAAAAAGGGTTAAGTGTAATCAGAAATCCAATGTAACCACCTAAGCATTTTATTAACATAAAAAAAAAATTTCTTGTCTTTGGTTACCAGCCAAACTAAGGATACCTTATTCATAAAATGAAAACCTGCGTGATGATTCATAATGGGCGGGATGGATGGGAGATCATAGGAATGAATAATGTCATAAAAATTCTTCCCCAACTTGTATGTGCTCATGCAAGTTGCTTCTATCCATGACTGGATAGGACTGATATACCAATCATAATGATCAGGTAGACTGACTACATCATCATACTGATCATCAGGTCTTATCAAATGATTACTTGTTGCACAAGCCCCAAGTAGCTCCAAATCATAAGGAACCTATATATGTGAAAAATATGGTTGAGACCGATATTCCACTGACTGCATCACATATGAATCTTCACAATACTATTTCTCAATGTCTTCATTACGGATACCCTTGTGTGGCTCTGCATGGTATGACTCTGAATGATCATGTGAAAATTCTAAATGCTCCTCTTCCATACTAAGGTTTTCATAGGCATCCAGATCTGTGCTCCCCTCTATGGATGTATCGTAGATTGTACTTCCACAAATTTTTGAATAGACACTCCCCTTGTTGGACATATCATGGACGAGATTCTCCATAAGATTTTCACAAGTTGGATTATCTATGAAATTCCAATAGTCATCAATCCCATCCATGTAAAATGTGGGGGAATCTTCATCCATGGCATCATGCTTCTTCCTATCTATGTCCTTCTTGTATTCATAACAATCTTCTTCAGACAAAATGTTACAAGGAAATAAACTTTCCAAACCTTCATCAACATGTGGAGAACAAGGTCTAGTGTCACCACACACCATACTGATCTTATCATAAGTTTCTTTATAGGCTTATGTTATGATATCATGAAAAGGATCTTCAATATTATCTTCAATCAAGGAAACATTTTGGACATGTTCAATGGGATCACTTGGGATGTGTTGCTCAGTGGGTTTCTCTAGAGGGATTTGTGGAAAGATATCAGCATTGTAACACATTTGAGAATACCTCAAATATTCAATGTTTTCAGCTATGGTGATATGAGGAGAGTCTTCAACAATGTGTTTCATCATGGGCTCCTCCTGAATTTCTTCAATAGGATCATCCTTGATTTTCCCTTCCTCAGAATCTTGTTGTGTATTGGGAGATACCTCATATTCTTTAATAAGCTGCTTACTTACTTCCTTTCTCGAATAAGTATGAGGAAACTCTTTGATGGGAGTATCATGAACCTCATCTTCACTTAAATGTTCAAGAAGTGATTCCAAGTCTTCAATACTTTATATCATGGCAAAAGGTCCATCATATGTTTCTGTGTGATACTATGTCCCAGTTAGGTAGAAGGTACAGATATTTTCAAGGAACTTTTTAAAACCATTTATACTACCCCTACCATCATGCCACTGCTCTAAAAACATCCAAAGGAAGCTTGTAAAAGAAGTTATACATTTATTAGGAAGGTCCTGATAGAACCAACAATAGACCTCACCCCAAAAAGTACTAGCAAACATTTCCATCATATTGTCTTCTTGAAGAATATTAGAGTCAGCAATCAACTAAAGGAAAGACTTGACATGCCAGATGGCCAAATCCCCATAATTTCCATGAAATGCTGGAAGCCATTTATATGCATCCCCCAAACCATTACAACAGTTAGGAAAACCCGGGATGTTTAAGAAATCGATAGGTTGAAACATTCTGGTTAACTGAGCACCATATTTCTCCTTTAATTCATCGATATCAAAAATTTAATAGTATCCATTTGATATAACCATTAAACCTTGTATTGAAAAGGTGGACCTGTCAAGTGATGAGCTTTAAAGGTTTTATCATGTCGCATGGGCTCATCTATACAATACAAAACTTCACAAGTTTATGAGATAACAGGTTTTTATCCCTTCAATGGAGTCCCCATGTGAAAAAGAAAAATAAACATTTATAAATCTTTTCACAAAAATTATTTTTTGCTTTTCTTTGTAAAGATAAAAATTGGAAAAAAGTCAGTGGAGTCACCAGATGAAAATTAAAGATCTACTCTAAGCATTCATAAAAAAAAACAAAAACAAAAAGGAAGAAAACAAAAGTCGTACTCGGGAATAAAAATATTTATCCCTGGCAATGGCGCCAAAAAGGTGTTGCCGCCTTTCACACACCTGGGTCACGTGGCAGAAATATTCAAGCCACTCGTTGTGTCCTTGGGGGAAAGTCTCAAGTCAAGGCTGTCACCTTGTTCTTGACTCCTCCGCATAGGCTCAACTCCTAACGAAGCCAAGGGGGGTAGAACCTATTAAGTTACTAAGGATAATTACTTAGTATGGTGATGTTCAACTGAATGAATTACTTAGGTGTTTGAAATTTAACCATAAACAACCATAGATGACAAGATACAAAATGAGCGCACGAAAGCACAATGCTGAGACACAATATATATATATATATATATATATATAGCAAGAAAATAACCAGTGCCTTAAAATGGAGTCAAAAGATAATCAATGTACTTGCATGTGCTTGGAGTGAATGTTTTGCAATTGCCTCTTGGTACGTTTTAAGTTAATGTGAAATATGAGTTGATTAAAATTAGGTGAAGGGGGGCGGGACTCCAAATATACCTGAGATTACTTGGAGTATGTCCAAAACTAAACCATCATGGCTACCCGCAAGGAATATGTGGGCTGAATAGAGTCTCTGGGGCTATTGTTCATAATGCACCCGTTAGGGTGTGACAGAGATCGGCGCCCCGAGGTCACTTTTCAGGAGTTCCCGCTTCCTTTAGGTATTTTTCCACCGTAATGGTTTGATCTAGGTGTTGGATTTTCACCTGATGGTTTGTCAGTTTGGGAGAGTGAATCCTAATTATTCTATTCACTCAAGTGCCTTTGATACAGCTTGACTGATCGGATGAACCGCAGCCAAGTGCAGAGCATACACACCGGAGTCTTGTCAATTTTAGTAAATTTTGAGATGGGTGTTCTTGTTAAAAAGAAAAGCCTCCAGGAACCTCTTTCGATCCAAGTGGATATCAATCAGGGAATCAAGGAGGGGTTAATTTTATAATAGCTGATGAAACAAATGGTGAAAAGGAAAACACAGATATACAATTCCGGTTTTCTAATTTGTCCTACCACACATCTCTTTCCCCTTTTGGGTCAATCGAGAAGTTGTGGGGTAAGTATTAAGATTACTTTGAAATCTCAAATATGGAATATGAAATTGATAATAAATCAAATTATACTACCCTGCAGATTAGAACTACGCTAGCTTGCAAAAAAAAAGGAAAGAAAAGCAAAAAAGAAACATGAACACAAATCCATCAGGGGGGATGGTGAATAGGCTCGAAAGAGCCTATTCGAAAGGACCTTTTTTTTTTATTAGCAGTGATTTACAATATCAGAAAATGAAAATTGATGCACTTTGGTCCTTGTTATTTGAGATCCAAAGGCTTACAATAAGCTTGTAACAAGCTAGAATTAAAACACAGTGGTGGGGGTAGCTTCCGGGAAGCTCTGGTTCGTCCAAGAGTCAGAAATTGGGAAGAGCCTCCTTTTATTTTTTGTTAGACCTGCTGAAAAACAGTGAGAAATCAAAATAAAATGTGCCAAACACACTTTGAAATTGTTTTGTATCACTACACTAGTTACCGAAAAAAAACTTAAGTAAAATTTTGTTAAGATGGGGTAATCTAGTTTTGCAAAAAGGAACCAAGGAAACCAAGCTTTCCTTCAGATCTTGGCTTGATGTTTGGGAAGCCAAAGAGATGTGCACTTTTATTACGAAATATGAAACTTTAAAGTACAGCAAAGAAAACTACCTTAAAAGCAAGCTACAAATTTTCATTAAAATGCTTGCAAAAAGAGGTAAATATCATCTAGATCTCTTAAAATATAACTTTATATGCAAAACATAAATGATATCTAAACTCAAGAAAGGATATTACAAGCTAGATATATATCTAATTTTCTTAATGAGACAGATCTAAGCAATAAGATTCTTTAAAAGTAACCAATTTGAAGAGAAATTAAGATTTTGAAGGAGGAAGAGAGAGAAAGAGTGTTTGAAGCCTGGGAATGTTGGGCTTTGGATTCTGCTTTGGTGGAACACTGAGAGACTATGTCATTTAGAAGATCTTGAAGATGAGGAAGATGCAAACTAGCTCAACCTCTTCTACAAGCGAGATCACCTACAACTTATAAATCCTTGCACAAACAGATGGTTAAAACATAGGTGCTGCTGGAAGAGATAATTGGAAAGCATGCAATTAAACTTAAAATACATACAAATCCAATAGATATGAAACATGCAATAGTAAGACAATAAATCAAACTAGAATAAACTCTTACCCTAATAGGAGGGATCTCTCTCCTTCAAGGCCAACAATTAACTAGTGAAAGCAATGATAAATAACACAGATTATACCTCATAAGCATTTGACAATCACCATCCACACATGAAGAGCATTACACCATAGATCTTGCCTCCAAAGTTTCTTTATTCCAGAATAATAAACAATACAGTACAAGAGCAACAACACCTCAATCTGAGTTCTAACTATCTTGGAAGAGGCTACTTGTGCTTTGATTTATACAAAAACTAGGAGATCGATCCCAAGGGGGGCACAAATCCCAAGGAGACAGATCAAATCAGCTGATGGAGAGTCAATCAATGCAGATATGAAGCTGAACGGATCCTACTTGTCAACCAAGTGCTTGATTGAGCTGACACATCAACCCATAAACCGACACATCAGTCCCTAGATCTCCTAGGAGAGCCCACATGTGTGGAGGACAAAGAGAGGGCACAATTCCCCATAAAGACTGCTGAAGATCAACTCTGGATCTGATTTGATCACCTCCTTCAGTCAAGGATTTGTCAGATCCAATCAATCTGGTTCAGATTTGACTGATTTCAATCAAATCGGCTGAGAATCCACTGATCTATGATTTTGGGTTTGCTCCATTATTCATCAATTTATTAATTAAAATAATCAATCAATGATTTTTTGGGGCTTTCTGACCTGAGTGATGGAAAATCACTCAAAACTAGGAAATAGTGGGTCCATAGGTTTACATGGTGCTCTTAGCTTGAAAATGAGCACCTACATGACTGAAACTGATTATTTGGCCCACTTTTATTACAAAATCAATTTTTCCAATTAAACTATTAAAAATAGCCTAAGTTTTGGAAAAATTAAATTTTAATAAAAAACACTGAAAAAATCAAAAATTTTGAAAAATTGAAAAAACCTAGGGGGGCTTAGACATGTTCATATGACTCGACCATGATTCCTATCATGTTTATACATTGACACATATACTCTAATAACCTCAATAGGCCTAAATGCCAAGCCGACCACCCCAAATTTGGAGGTATGGAGTAAAAAACTCAGAAATTATCAGTCGTTTATTAAACAACCAATAATAACCAAGGGAAAAAACACCCTGGGCTGATCGAATTGAAAAATAAAATCTAAGAGACCGAGTCTTTTACAGACACTATCATGCTAGAACATTTATTACAAATCCCCCATGGGGTATGAACATGTGGCATAGTACAACAAAGCTCCCCAGAAGCAAGACTGAACGTTCTCTGAAGTCCGAACAAGTTATCCTTGTCCGATTCACCAGGCTCACTTGATAAAAAACCACTAATTACAACTCAGGTGGTAACATTTTGGCTCCAACTATGGGATGTGTGCTCGATCTCATCTTTAAGGAAAGGAGAGGATACGAGAACACCAAAATCTCTAGTTTATATACCCTGTAAAAACATCTCAACTTGACAAGAAAACCTAAGTATCACAAGCTTTATATAAAAACCAAATGAACCATTAAGCTGATTTATTTAAACAAAATAAATGTAACTAACTATTTTTTTCTTTTATTTTTATTTTTTATTATAGCTAGGTACAAAACAGAAATGCAGAAAGTAAATGTTCTCTTTTAAGGAGCTTATTTTCCTACTCCAAGCATGATATAAAAAGGGTTAAGTGTAATCAGAAATCCAATGTAACCACCTAAGCATTTTATTAACATAAAAACAAATTCCTTGTCTTTGGTTACCAGCCAAACTAAGGATACCTTATTCAGAAAATGCAAACCTGTGTGATGATTCAGAATGGGCGGGATGGATGGGAGATCATAGGCATGAATAATGTCATAAAAATTATTCCCCAACTTGTATGTGCTCATGCAGGTTGCTTCTATCCATGACTGGATAGGACTGATATACCAATCATAATGATGAGGCAGACTGACTACATCATCATACTGATCACCGGGGCTTATCAAATGATAACTTGTTGCACAAGCCCCAAATAGCTCCAAATCATAAGGAACCTCTATATGTGAAAAAAGTGGCTGAGACTGATATTCCACTGACTGCATCACATCTGACTTTTCACAATATTGTTTCTCAATGTCTTCATTACTAATATTCTTGTGCGGCTCTGCATGGTATGACTCTGAATGATCATGTGAAAATTATGAATGCTCCTCTTCCATACTAAGCTTTTCCCAGGCATCCAGATCCGTGCTCCCTTCTATGGACGTATCGTAGATTGGAATTCCACAAATTTTTTAATAGACACTCCCCTTGTTGGACATATCATGGACGAGATTCTCCATAATATTTTCACAAGTTGGATTATCTATGAAATTCCAATAGTCATCACTCCCATCCATGTCATATGTGGGGGACTCTTCATCCATGGCATCATGTTTCTTCCTATCTATGTCCTTCTTGTATTCATAACAATCTTCTTCAGACAAAATGTTACAAGGCAATAAACTTTCCAAACCTTCATCAACATGTGGAGAACAAGGTCTAGTGTCACCACACAACATACTGATCTTATCATAAGTTTGTTTATAGGCTTCCGTTATGGTATCATGAAAAGGATCTTCAATATTATCTTCAATCAAGGAAACCTTTTGGACATGTTCAATGGGATAACTTGGGATGTGTTGCTCAGTGGGTTTCTCTAGAGGGATTTCTGGAAAGATATCAGCATTGCAACACACTTGAGAATACCTCAAATCTTCAATGTTTTCAGCTATGATGATATGAGGAGAGTCTTCAACAATGTGTTTCATCATGGGCTCCTCCTGAAGTTCTTCAATAAGATCATCCTGGATTTTCCCTTCCTCAGAATCTTGGTGTGTATTGGGAGATACCTCATATTCTTTAATAAGCTGCTTACTTACTTCCTTTCTCGAATAACTGTGCGGAAACTCTTTGATGGGAGTATCATGAACCTCCTCTTCACTTAAATGTTCAAGAAGTGATTCCAAGTCTTCAATATTGTGTATCATGGCAAAAGGTCCATCATATGTTTTCGTGTGATACTCTATCCCAGATAGGTAGAAGGTATAGATCTTTTTAAGGAACTTTTTTAAACCATTCATACTACCCCTACCATCATACCACTTCTCTAAAAACATCCAAAGGAATCTTGGAAAAGAATTTATACATTTGTTATGAAAGCCCTGATAGAACCAACAACAGGCCTCACCCCAAAAAGTACTAGCAAACATTTCCATCATATTGTCTTCATGAAGAATATTGGAGTCAGCAATCAACTGAAGGAAATATTTGACATGCCAGATGGCTGAATCACCATAATTTCCATGAAATGTCGGAAGCCAGTTATATGCATCCCCCAAACCATTAGAACAGTTAGGAAAACTCGGGATGTTTAAGAAATCGATAGGTTGAAACATTCCGGTTAACTGGGCACCATATTTCTCCTTTAATTCATCCATATCAAAAATTTAATAGTATGCATTTGATATAACCATTAAACCTTGTACTGAAAAGGTGGAGCTGCCAAGTGATGAGCTTTAAAGGTTTTAACATGTCACATGGGCTCATCTATAGACAACAAAACTTCACAAGTTTATGAGATAACAGGGTTTTATCCCTTCAATGGAGTCCCCATGTGAAAAAGAAAAATAAGCATTTATAAATATTTTCACAAAAATTATTTTTTGCTTTTCTTTGTAAAGATAAAAATTGGAAAAAAGTCAGTGGAGTCGCCAGATGAAAATTAAATATCTACTCTAAGCATTCATCAAACAAAACAAAAACAAAAAGGAAGAAAAAAAAGTCGTACTCGGGAATAAAAATATTTATCCCCAGCAGCGGCACCAAAAAGGTGTTGCCGCCTTTCACACACCTAGGTCATGTGGTAGAAATCTTCAAGCCACTCGGTGTGTCCTTGGGGGCAAGTCTCGAGTCAAGGATGTAACCTTGTTCTTGACTCCTCTGCTTAGGCTCAACTCCCAATGAAGCCAAGGGGGGTAGACCCTATTAAGTTACTAAGGCTAATTACTTAGTATGGTGATGTTAAACTGAATGAATTACTTAGGAGTTTGAAATTTAA
>LPNX010851923.1:0-64912 GCA_001517045.1 Pseudotsuga menziesii
GGTGACAGCACTTGGCTCGAGCTTGCCCCCAAGGTCGCACCCAGTGGCTTGAAGATTTCTGCCACGTTACCCGAGGTGCGAATTAGGCGGCAACAGTATGAACATACAAAAGTTTACAAAGGGGCCCAAATTGGCCCTGAAAGGTCTTCTGAACTTTTGAGCACTGATAATGAACAAGAGACTGGTTCACAACTTCGATGCCTCACCGGAAATCCAACTAAGTGCAACTTAGTGGATAACAGGTTCAAACTCAAATATGGAAGAAACAGATTGTTGGATGGAAGTGAAAAGGTGATGCCAAAATAATATGGTAAGACTACGTTTGCATAAGGTAGGCAATACTAGTGAGCAAATAAAAAGGCCTTAACTTTCAAGATCAATATCCACTCACTATAACAAGTCTACGAGAGCAATCCAATACAAAAATCACCAAAATCAGTTACCATATCAAGTTAATGCTAATGAGATGAGCAAGACAATTTAGTAGCACTTGAATACACATATATACTTTTTCGGCTATATACCTGTCTCTGATGAAACCAACTCCAACTGTATCTGTAAGAGACATATATCAGCTGCCTGCTCTGCTAAGTGAACCATGGCTACAACAAGTCCATCTCAATGGATCATCTAAGGCTAAGTCTTGTCATGGGATACTGTTGTTGATCAAAAGGAATGGCTTTGGCTGGTTGTGCCATCGATGATCAGTGGAAAAATATGCTCTACACATCTAGGACTGGCATTGACTAGAAGAAAAATATAGTTTGCTACATCATGGTAGCTCCAGCTACAATGTATGTGATAACATCCCCCCATCTTGTACTTGCCTTGCCTCCTCTTCCTCATCATAGTTCGAGAGCATCTTTATGTAATGCACGTTGCCTTTAGCCATGTAATTGTGACTTGGTTCCGAAGGCTCTTTACTGCTAAAATATAGCTTCTTCCTTGTTAGTTCGTTTCGAGTGTCATCATCCAACCTATGTTTCCCCTTTCACTGCTTTTGGAAGGGCTTTGTGTCTTTGCCTTTTTGAGGAGGGAAAGTTTTGGGAGTAAATTTATTCTTTGGTATTGCATCCTCGATGTTCTATGCTCTTATGATGGCATCCTGTAGATTCATTGGTTTGAAGGCCTCAACCCAACCACACAATCTCTCGGATAATCCTTTAATAAACAACATAACCAACCTATTCTCTAACGCATCTGTCACCATAATTGCTATCCTATGAAACTTTGAAATGTAAGGATCTGTTGTACCTGTCCGCTTGAGATGATCGAACTCACTGAAATGCAAATTTGGGTCCTTGTCAAATCTATCAATCGGTCTTTGTGTGAAATCCTAGTAAGAGGTAATGCTAGAATGCCCCAATGTGACTAGCCCGTGGTACCACCACTCATGAGCCTCTTCCTCCAAATGCAGTGTAGCATATTTGATTGCTTCTGTCTCCCTCATGGGATTGAGTTGGAAATATGTGTCCAAGTTTTGAACCCAAGCTTTGGCAATGCATTTGTTAGAGCCATCAAAGGAAGGGATAAGCAATTTCCCAACCTTCCCCTAAAGATCTAGATTTTGTTGGCTCTTGTTGAAATCCTTGTACTTCATGAGCAACACGAGGCTAGCTCATCATCATAAAGATGGAATAACAACAAGAACGACAACATGAGGTTGGCTCATCAGCATAAAGCTGGAACAACAACAACAACAACATGAGCAACACGAGGCTAGGTCATCATCATAAAGATGGAATAACAACAAGAATGACAACATGAGGCTGGTGGCTCATCAGCATAAAGCTGGAACAACAACAACAACAACAACATGTGTCAGGTATAACAACATTATCATCAACAACTCAAGGCTGGAGTAACATCATCTATGACAACAAAATGAGGCAGGTGTATCAACAATTGGCATGATCCTTCCTTTCGGAATTACAGAATCATGGACAACACAGGTGATCCATTCCTTTCGGAAATTACGGGATCACAGACAATATATCTTGTGGTACTCAAATGATCCATCCTCTTTCCGGATTACGGGATCAAGTCGTTACAGAGCCACTAGTATTGATCATAGCTAACACATACATGAAAAGGACTATCCTTCCTTTCGGAAATATGGGATCAAGTCCACTACTAACATCCTGCACGATCCTTCCTTTCGGAATTACGGGATCAAGTGTACTACCATCCTAGACGATCCTTCTTTTTGGAATTACGAGATCAAGTCCACTAACATCCTGGACGATCCTTCCTTTCACAATGACAGGATCAAGTCCACTAACATCCTGGACGATCCTTTTTGGAATTACGGGATCAAGTCCATTAAGATCAACATTTAAGACAATTCTTCCTTTCAGAATTACGGGATCAAGTCCATCAACATCTTGGACGATCCTTCCTTTTTGAATTACGGGATCAATTCCATCAAGATCAACATTTAAGACGATCCTTCCTTTCGGAATTACTGGATCAAGTCTAAGGATGATCAATCCCAACCAAACTACTTGCTGTGATCAGGATACCATAGTATCATCAATACTACCGCTCATTTTGAGGGAAGTCCTTATGGACAACACCTAGCTTGTCTCGAAAGTGTTCAAACTTCTCACGAGACAAAGGCTTAGTCAACACATCATCAACCTGCTCATGTGTGCTCACATATTGGAGCTTTATTGCTTCCTTTTGTACCATGTCATGAATGTAGAAGTACCAGATTTCTATGTGCTTTGTCTTATCATGGAACATGGGGTTCTTTGTCATCTTCATGCAGCTTTGGTTATGACATAGAATCACGATAGCATCCATCTCTAGATCGAATAGATCTGATAACAACTTCCAGAGCCGTATGGCTTCACAAATGGCGAAACAAGCTGCAATATATTCTGCTTCTGCAGTGCTGAGAGCAACACTAGACTGCTTCTTGCTTAGCCATGAGATCATGGTTGACCCTGTTGAAATATTGGAACTTCGAAGAATATTCTATATGTATCTTTTATGGTCCCCGATGGTCCTATTGGGAGAACCACTTGTATTATCTTGTACCCCGATGCTTCTAATCGGAAGAACTAATAAGAGTCATGAGGTTGTCCCCTCTAATTGTAAAGGTGGGTCATTAGCACCCCAGTGTGGTTACTTGAGCCTACACATGTAACTCGAGCCTACATGATTAACTCGAGCCTACATGTCGGATGAGTTAATTGAAGTGAACAGATGAATATAAGTAGAGGTGTAGCTCTCCTCATTTGAGAACACACTCTCACTTGTGTAGCACATTAGTGGAGAAGAGAAGTAGCTGGAGAAGGAGGAGGATCAAGCTTTGATCTCTTTGCTAGTTTTATCTTTTATCTTTTTGGGGCATCTATATTGAGGAAGCTTTTGCTGGGTTTTTTCCCTTAGGGTTTTCCCAGGATAAATCTTTGTGTTCCTTTTGTATGGTTGTGCTTGTCTATCTTTCAGTGATCCTGTTTATATGCTTTTGTTATGAAAATGAAATGAAATACTGATGTCTTAGCTAAGCATATGAAATGTTAACATGGTATCAGAGCTAACCTGAGAAGAAGACATTGTGCAGCTACAGAAGCTATGGCTTCTTACTTTTTGGGTCTCTCTCCACAATCCATCAGCAAAAGTATGCTAGGCTGACTCTCCATTGAAGGGCACATCTTTTTGTCGAAGCGAAATTCGATTTCAAGCATTTTCAGTTTTCGATGCGGAAATTAGGGCTTTCTACAGAAGAGGAATTTGTGAGTGAGACCAGCATAGGATTGTTCTCCTCATCAAAAGCGAATTTTAGAGACCTGGATCAAGAAATTTGGTTGGGTGAAGCTTTGGGAAAGTCAAACCCTAGTTTGACCCCGAGCTAGAAAAACCCTAAGTACTAAAACTGCTAAGTTTTGGTACATTCGCTATATCCCGAAATTGGCGAAGGCTCAGGAGCTGAAAATTGCAGGGGCCGAAGATAACATCCTGATGTACACTGTCCAAAATTCAGCCTCAGATTCGCTATATTCTGGGAGATATTATCCTTCCAAGTTAGGGTTCTAGCTTCTTCCAGAATTCATCCCTAAACAGGACACCTGGGGAGAACTGCAATATCTTGGGCTATAGAGGTCCAAATGGAATTCCTGAAGATGTTCCGGAAAGGGAACGGACTGTAATTTTAGTGGTCCAAATATCAGACTCAGAAGATGAACCAGTGACACGTGGCATGCCGTACAACTTCGTTGTTCTGAACAGTCCTGTAATAGGTCACCTTGGGAAAAGGATCATAAATCCCAAATGGTAAAACCAATTCTGATGAAACCTATGGTGTTGGATTAGGGACATGCGAGGTTACCTCAGTGCAAAATTTCAGACACAGAGGCTCAGTAATTTCAGAGATATCATAGAAACAGTAACAGGCATTTCTGCAGAAGAAATTGGAAATCTAGGGCTTCCTGTTCCGGGAGCTTCCCTCCACTGTTTTCAAAAAAGGAGTACATTGGATAGCTCCATTTGAAGAGATCTATCTGTCTATCCAATCAGATCTGAAAGATTCTAATTTTTGAAAATTAGGGTTTCTATGACAAACCCTAGATCAGCGAGCTTCGGAACCAAGACAGACACCTCAAATCGGTAAGATCTAATCCTTTGCTATTTTCATTTGAGGTTCTCATTTCAAAGTGATCTATCGCATCAGCTTGATGATAAGCTTGGTGAAGTTGACAAATTCCAAGCCTAGAAGTATATGATCTCTCTGAAGAAAATGGTTTGGACACCTACATGAGTATAGAGGTTCCAGTTCCAGAGGGAGATGAGGCTAGAATCCTTACACGAGAAAAACTTGGTCAAGGCCAAGAAGATCATTGCTGATTTAGTCATGAATCAACTTGTACCACAAGTGTCGCCCCAAAGACACCGAAGATGTTTGATTCCTTGACCAAGCTATTTGAAGATAAGAACTTAAATCAGAAGATGGCTTTGAGAAAACAGTTGAAGAATGTGAAGATCTAGAATGCATAACAACTTGAAGCGGTAGAAGAAGAAGTGGAGAATGCAGAAGTGGTGATAGCCACCTTGAATGGCCTCCTAGGATCATGGGATTCATTCATGCAAAGAATGTGTGCTAGAAGGAAGTAATTTCTTTCAACATACTTTGGGAAAAAGAAGAAGCTCGTCTCATAAGAAGAGAAGAAGAAAGATGGAAGCAATTGAAGGTCAAGCTCTCACCATTCAAAGAAGATCCCTCAAGCGATGAGGAATATGAAGAATTCAATTCTTAAAGAACCTCTTATCCATCTTATCATTTGGATAAGAAATGATGATTTCATGAATAAAGAAGATGATGAAGCAGAATGATCAAGAAGGAGTCTATCCACGAAACAAACAAAAGATAAGTACTCAATTGTCATTTAATGATATTGTTTTGTTATGCATTTGATTATATTCAGTTGATGTGTTATGCATGATAGATTGTTTGCATTAATGACTGTATACTACTAATATGCATGTGATGGGTAAGTAGCTCATGGTGCTATACAACTCTCCATTGCTACTTATCTAGAATGAAACCTCTTTGCTGACATATTGGATTAGTGCACAATCTCAATGTTGTCCTGGTAGAGATGGAAGGCATCTAGAAAAGTTTCCGTGAGATATGGATGAATGTTGTATTGGCTAAACAGTTGCATGATGCATAAGAATTTGTCGTTATGCATATGTTTTATGAAATAGTTCTAACCGTGCAACTGGTGCATTTGAATTGTAGGAAAGGTCCTGTACAACCTCCTACAAGAAAAAAAAAAGGATGAGACTTGTTCCGAAGAACAAGTGATGACAATTCAAGAGTCACTCCAATAAACATGAATCTGAAGCTCCCAGGGTCAGAGACACCATGATGGAAGAAAGAGCTTTAGAAAGCGGTAGATCCACCTCGAAGGATGAATACCACTGTGGGTACGAGAGATAACTTAAGATGAAGAAAAGAATGCTATGAAAGAAGATATGATCAAAGAATAACAGTTGATCATGGGGAATGATGTATACGATATGATTTCGAGACATAAAGGGAAGTACATAGTATCTATGGATCTACAAGAACAAGTGTACAAAGCAAGGTTCGTGATTTGCCTCTGAAAGAATAGACTATGACATGACATACTCTATTGACCAGACCTACTAGAAGTATATATCAAGCATAGAACCACTTGTACATAATGAAGAAGGAAGATGATACTCCACTTCAGGGGGAGTGACTATAGAACATATCTGAGTTCGACATGGTATGACATGATGGATAGCTTCGTGATGGATCGAGACTTTACTAAGAGTAAAGTGGGTTTCAACCTTCAAGGTTGAATGCAGAAGACTAGGATATGTTGATGACCTGACAAGATGAACTCATGGAAGATGTTATGATGAAAGAATACTAGAATGATGTTTGGGATATAGTACTCAAACTAGAAAGCAAGAATGTGGTATCTTACAAATGGATTTGCAAAATAAAATATGTTGCTGATAGAAGTAAGGAAAGACTTGTGGCTAGAGGTTTCTATAAGAAAGAGGGAATTAATTTTAAGAGACACTTACTCCAGGAAGCAAGGTACACTTCCTTCAGAACTATCATGGTAGTTTCTTCCATGCTGAAGTAAAGACAAGCCTTCCTTAATGGTATGATTGAGGAAGAGTTTTACATCGAATAGTCACGAGGATTTGAAGTTGAAGACAGATTGAATCAAGTATGCAAGTTGGAGAAGGCCCTCTATGGCCTGAAGCAAGCTCCCAGAGCTTGGTATGGAAGAATAGATAGTTTCCTGATGAGCATGGGCTTTGCCAAGAGTAAAGTCAATCCTAACCTACAAGGTTGTAGAAGATGAACCTGTCATACTATTACTATATGTGGATGACTTATTCTTGACAGGGAATGAGAAACAGATTGTGGAAAGCAAGAAGAAACTAGCAGAAGAATTTGAGATGAAAGACCTTGGGTTAATGCATTATTTCCTAGGTCTGGAAGTATAGCAAAGTTTAGAAGGAATCTTTCTCAACCAGGGAAAGTATGCGGTACAGATATTGAAGAGATTCAATATGTTGGAATACAAAGTCATGGCCACACCCATGGATTCCAACCTGAAGTTGTTAGCTGATGACTCATCAGAGTTAGTGGATGTGACTCAATACAGACAGATTATTGGACCAGACATTTGTTTTGCTGTGAACACCTTGAGTCAATATTTAGTTCAACCTAGATGGGTTCACTTGATAGCCGCAAAACATGTGATCGTCTATACTATGATGGTAGCCATGAGTATAGATTGTATGGCTACACAGATGCAGATTGGGGTGGAAGTATCTCAGAAAGGAAAAGCACATCAGGTAGATGCTTTTGTTTGGGGTCTGCTATGAGTTCATGGTTTAGCAGGAAACAGTCTAGTGTTTCTCGTAGCACGGCTGAAGCATAAGACATAGCAGATTGCTCTACTACGTTGTGAAGCCATATGGCTTCGGAAGCTGATATCAGGTCTCTTTGATCTGAAGATGGATACTACAATGATTCTATGTGATAACCAGAGTTGTGATGACAGAGAACCCTGTGTTTTGTCGTAACACATAGAAATCCGGTATTTCTACATACGAGATAAGATGCAGATGATGATGTTTCAATATTCCCATACTGAAGATATAAATGATGCTTTCAGTATTCACATACTAGAGATATAGATGGTGATAGTTCAGTATTCACATACTGAAGATGTAGATGATGATGGTTTAGATGATGATGTGCTGACGAAGCCTCTGTCTCGAGTAAAGCTCGAACACTTTCGAGACAAGCTTGGTGTTGTTCGAAAAGACCTTCCCCGAAAGGGGGAGTAGTGATGTTGCAGTGGGATTGTATCATCCCTGGGCACTTGCCCTAAAGTGATCTGGAGGCCTTGGTCTTCGAGAATGAAGTGGGATTGTATCATCCCTGGGCACTTGCACAAAAGTGACCCGGAGACCTCGGTCTTCGAGAATTAAGAGGGATTGTATCATCCCGGGACATATGTCCAGAAGTGATCCGGTGACTTTGGTCATCGAGAATGTGGTAGGATTGTATCATCTTTGAACGTCGGTTCAGAATGGATCCGGTGAACTTTGGTCATCGAGAAGGTGGTAGGATTGTATCATCCTTGCACTTCGGTTCAGAACGGATCCGGTGAACTTCGGTCATTGAGAAGGTGGTAGGATTGTATCATCCTTGAACTTCGGTTCAGAATGGATCCGGTGACTTCGATACTCGAGAACATGTGTTGATCCCGAAATTCCTAGAGGAAGGATTGTCTGAGTTCCACATCTGTGTTGATCCCGTAATTCCGGAAGGAAGGATCGTTAGTAACTTCGTAAAGACCTAAATCCCGTAATTCCGAAAGGAAGGATCATTGACTTGATCCCGTAATTCCAATAGGAAGGATTGTCTGAGTTCCACAGATGTGTTGATCCCGTAATTCCGAAAGGAAGGATTGTTAGTAACTCCGTAAAGACCTAAATCCTGTAATTCCGAAAGGAAGGATCATTGGTAGCTCCGTAAAGACTTGATCTCGTAATTCCAATCGGAAGGATTGTCTGAGTTCCACAACTGTGTTGATCTCGTAATTCCAAAAGGAAGGATCGTTAGTAACTCTGTAAAGACCTAAATCCTGTAATTCCGAAAGGAAGGATCACTGACTTGATCCCGTAATTCCAATAGGAAGGATTGTCTGAGTTCCACAGATGTGTTGATCCCGTAATTTCGAAAGGAAGGATCGTTAGTAACTTCGTAAAGACCTAAATACCGTAATTCCGAAAGGAAAGATCATTGGTAGCTCCGTAAAGACTTGATCCCGTAAATCCAACAGGAAGGATTGTCTGAGTTCCACAGATGTGTTGATCTCGTAATTCCAATAGGAAGGATTGTCTGTGTTCCACAAATGTGTTGATCACGTAATTCCAAAAGGAAGGATCGTTAGTAACTCCGTAAAGACCTAAATCCCGTAATTCCGAAAGGAAGGATCATTGACTTGATCCCGTAATTCCGAAAAGAAGGATTGTTTGAGCTCCACAGATGTGTTGATCCCGTAATTCCGAAAGGAAGGATCATTAGTAACTCCGTAAAGACCTAAATCCCGTAATTCCAACAGGGAGGATCGTCTGAGTACCATAGACATGTTGATCCCGTAATTCCGAAAGGAAGGATCATGTTGATGTTTTGATGATGATGATGTTGATGTTTTGATGATGTTGATGTGTTGATAATAATGATGTTTTGATGATGTTTTCATGATGATGTTTCTGATCGAAAGATTAGAGTATGATGATGATGTTGTTGTTGATCGAAAGGTCAAAGTGCTGAAGATGTTGCTGATCAAAATGCTGAAGATATTGTTGATGATCGAAAGGTCAAAGTGCTGAAGATGTTGCTGTTGATCGAAAGGTCAAAGTGTTGAAGATGTTGCTGCTGATCGAAAGGTCTAAGTGTTGAAGATGTTGCTGATCGAAAGATCAAAGTGCTGAAGATGTTGCTGATCGAAAGGTCAAAGTGCTGAAGATGTTGCTGATCGAAAGGTCAAAGTGCTGAAGATGTTGTTGATCAAAAGGTCAAAAGATGCTGATGTTGATTAAAGAGTTGCTGTCGTCAAATATTGAAGACGAAGACTATATGATGTTGAAAAGCTTCCAATGATTTATAGATGTGTTACCCTGATGATGCTGATGATGCCCTCTATCTCTCTCCTACTATTGTTGTTGTTGATGTTGTTGTAGAATACCCTTCTCGTTAAGGGGGAGTGTTGAAATATTGTAACTTCGAAGAATATTCTATATGTATCTTTTATGGTCCCCGATGGTCCTATCGGGAGAACCACTTGTATTATCTTGTACCCCGATGCTTCTAATCAGAAGAACTAATAAGAGTCATGAGGTTGTCCCCTCTAATTGTAAAGGTGGGTCATTAGCACCCCAGTGTGGTTACTTGAGCCTACATGTGTAACTCGAGCCTACATGATTGATTTCAGCCTACATGTCAGATGAGTTAATTGAAGTGAACGGATGAATATAAATAGAGGTGTAGCTCTCCTCATTTGAGAACACACTCTCATTTGTGTAGCACATTAGTGGAGAAGAGAAGTAGCTGGAGAAGGAGGAGGATCAGGCTTTGATCTCCTTGTTGGTTTTATGTTTTATCTTTTTGGGGCATCTATATTGAGGAAGCTTTTGCTGGGTTTTTCCCCTTATGGTTTTCCCAAGATAAATCTTTGTGTTCCTTTTGTATGGTTGTGCTTGTCTATCTTTCAGTGATTTTGTTAATATGCTTTTGTTATGAAAATGAAATGAAATACTGATGTCTTAGCTAAGCATATGAAATGTTAACAGACCCTAGACCGAAACATTCACTTGAAGTGCTCTTTCTATCTGAGACACTTCCTGCCCAATCTGAATCTATATAACCATACAGTCTGAAGTCATGATCTCTAGTATAATTGAGACCATATTTTACTGTACCTTTTAGGTACCTCATCACATGCTTTGCTTACTACCAGATGAACATGTCTGGGCTCAACCACATACTGACTCAAGGTGTTCATAGCAAAGCATATATCTGGCCCGGTATTCGTCAGATACATCAATGAACCAATGATGTGTTTGTATAGTGTGACATCCACTAATTCTGACGAAGCATCAACCAACAACTTCAAGTGTGTATCCATGGGTGTGGCCATGGATTTAGATTCCAACATGTCAAACCTTTTTCGGATTTCTATTGCATACTTCCCTTGGTTAAGGAAGATTTCTTCTGGGCTCTGCCATACTTCAAGACCTAGAAAATAATGCATCAAGCCAAGGTCTTTCATCTCAAATTTTGCTGCGAGCTTCTTCTTACATTTTGAGAATGTTGACCACCAAAACCAACTAGGTGGACAACGATGTACCATGCACATGTTGGGTGTGGCTTGAAGATAAGAATGAAGTACTTAATGCTTATATCAAGCGAGGCAACTCTTCTTCCCTTCTTCTCTCTATGAAATTTCCGCACCCCTGAGGGGGATTTTGTAAGGACATGTTAGCACGAAGGTCTAGTTTTTTGTAACTTAATCGTATAAGACATAGTCATTAGGGAAGTCCTTTCATCGAGTGATTTTTCACTTGGATAATTAAAAATTCTTTTTAGAGATTTTAATTATTTGAGTTTTTCACTCAAAATTACCTCGAAAGTGGTGAAAGGTGTTTTAGCGATCGAGTCCATGGGGTCATTAGGGCCTAGGAATGTTCTATATTACCATGCTAGACATTATCCAGTCTTGCGGAATTTCATTAAGTTTTGCATAGGTTTTTTTAATTTTTGGTCATTAAAAATTGTCACTCAGGACAATTTGTTGTAATGTAAAAGAGGTTTACTTGGTCATTTTTTATGTTGTATAGGGGTATGGGTACTCAAGACAAATGGCATGAGACCCCCTACACCCTTGGGCCAAGTTTGAAGTGATTCGTACAAGTGTTAGTATGGTTTTGGTCACTTTTTCCCAGGTCAGTCATGGAAATCAGGAAATTTGGCATTTAATTAGAGAGCCAAATTTTGGAAAAGTGACTATAGTCACTTGGGGTGGCCAAGTAAAGGTTCTAATGTTTATATTAGGTTTCTAAGACAAATTTAAGACCTAAAGGAGGCCAAGCAAGCATGCAACAAGTTTTGAGTTGTCAATTCTAGGGGGGTGCCCCCTTCTCTCTCTGATTGGTTGGGTGAGTTAAAGTCAATAGAAGGGGCCCCGCTATGGTGGTTTCCTCCCCATTTGACACAACAATAAGGTTAAAAACATTAAATTGGGGGTTTCTCTCCCCATATTTGAGATCCCAAATCATGGTTTTGCCCTCCTTGAGCAAATTTGCCCCCTCTCTCCCTTGTGACACTTGTCTAGCATGCAAAGAGCCTCTCTTTAATTTTTTCTATTTAAGGAGGCTTCCCCTCCTCATTTTAGTTAAACGCACATACCCACTCTCTTGCTCATGCTCTCATTCTTTCTCTTGCTCTCATTCCATAGCTCTTGCTTTGGCCATTGTAATTTTCAGCCATTTGGCTTTGTTAATCAAAACTCTTTCGAGGAATCCGGTGTCCTTTGTGCTCATTGATAGTTTGCTTCTGTGCTCAAGTAGCTCCATAAGCTAGGGAGGCCACAGAAGCATGCTAATTTGCTTTGGTAAGATTTATGGTATTTGTATTCCATAGATTTTGTGAGTTCTCTTTCTTGTAGCTAAAGAAGTTCATATCTTTTCTAGTTTGAAATTTATGATTTCTTTGCTCATCATTTGGTTCTCACCTCTTTGTAGTTTGGTAGTAAAAATCTTATTAGTTGCAGGTATACGGATTGAGGAGTGAGATTCCAAGCTTGGATGCTCCATTGCTTGATTTCTTGAAGAGCCAAGGACAAAATTTCCTTTTTCTTTACACATAAATTTCTGCATTTTAGTCTTAGTTGGTTGGGTTCTTGAAGTCTGATTTTTACTCATATGCACTCAAATTATCTTAACATTATTCTCTTGGCAACTTTGTATAAATTTTGTATATATATTGCACTACCATACTAACTTCCCCAAAGTGATTTTGGGCACATTTTATCATTTTTTGTTTGCTGGATTTTAGCAGGTTAGTAACAAAACAGGACAAAACTCTGTCAAAACTCAGCCATAGAAGATTTTTAAGGCCACCCCAAAGGAAGAGCTTCAAGGCCATCTCAAGAAAAGGGAAAAACACAGTTTTTCTCACTCTCTTTGCCTCTTTCTTTACGCTAAAATTTCAGCCTTTGTAACAAGTCCAACAGAGTCTCTTGGACTTGATTTCTTGCTTTGAATTTTCAGTTAAATCAAGTCTCATTTATTTACCATCCGTTGCTAGCAAAAGAAGTTGGGCTTGCCCACCTTTGCATATGCAAGTGTTGATTGGCGTGGGTTTAGATTAGTTAGAGTTTCATTTTGTTTTTATATTTTCCCACACCTTGCAAGTGATTTGGCTATGCCATCCTTGCAAAATCGTGCCGGCTAGTGTTTTTTAATTCTTTTATTTTTATTTGCCTACACCTTGCAAGTGATTCGGCTATGCCATTCTTGCAATATCGTGCTGGATTGCATTGTTAATAATTGTTAAATTTTTCATTCGTTTAAAATAAACCTCGCCCCAATCTTCATCTCGTATTCACTCCCCTTGTCGGTTGGTCCGACCCTGGGTGACAAGAAAGGGAGAAGATTTGAGTTGGCTAGAATATTAGGCATTTCAGTCCATTATTGCAAGATTGAGAGAAAGAGGATTAGTGTGTGGAGCTAGAGGGGTAGAGGTCATTGGGGGCCTCGTGGCACACTGTGTCCTCCTGTTGAGCACCTAGCTAGTTCTTGGGATTGACTTGTGGAGCTAGGAGGGAGCCTTGTGCTCTCTTGTTGAGCACCCAATAGTTTCTTTCAGTTGAGGGATAAGGGTTGGAGGTAGACACATTAATTAGTTGGTTTATTTCTCATGCAAACACATTAATCCCCTAAGTTGAAGAAAGCCCTTAAAATAAATTAAAATCTATTGGACCACTTGCACAACATCACGATCTTTCATTTTATTTACTATTGCAGTCATCGTTTATTTGGTTCAGTTCTACTTCAAGCTCATCTCGTACACTTTAGTTCATTTGCTTAAAGTATTTTACATTTGATGAATGTGGTCTTTTGATTATTGTGGTGAGAGAATGATTTAGAGCAATTTGTGCATTTTGGTAGTTTCATTGTAATCTTTGTTTGTGACTCCATAGCCCGATTCAGGTAGGCACTGGTTTAGTAATACTATATTTCTCTTGCAATTATATTTGGTTTACGAATAAAGAAAGATTTGCTTGTCATTTGAAATTGTTGCATTTCTGCATGATTGATTGCCATAAAGTTTAAATTAATTTATTCATCTTTTAACTCCTAAAACACAACCTTTGAAACATAGTAAATAGGGACTACCCCTCTAAACCATTTTAGGAGTTGGGTCTAAACGGAGGAGTTAGGAACTAAGGTGACATTGGGTTCTAAACTCATAGTTTCCCTCGGGAACACACCTAGTGGTTGGAAGACTTTTCCACGGTCAAGTGTGTTTTTAGGCTGCAACAACCTGTAAGGAATAAATCATTCACATGCAACAATAATATGACAGGTTCATCATCCATAACCTTGAAGTAAAGGTTAGGATCAACCTTACTTTTGCTAAAGCCCAAGTTCGTAAGAAAATTGTCGATTCTTCCATACCAAGCTCTTGGAGCATGCTTCAATCCATATAGAGCCTTCTTTAGCTTACATACATGTGTCCTTCTGTCTTTGACTTCAAAACCTTGTGGTTATTTTCACATCCATTTGGTGTAACTTCCATTTCATTTTGATTGCAAGTGTCATGATGGTTATGATAGAAGTGTACCTTGCTAAAGGAGCAAATGTCTCTTCATAATTGATTCCTTCCTTTTGAGAGAATCCACGAGCCACAAATCTGGCTTTGTATTTCTCAATACTTCCATCGGCCGTATATTTTATCTTGTAGATCCATTTGGAAGATACCACACTTTTACCTTCTGGTTTGGGAACTGCTTCCCACACATCATTCTTCATTATGGATTGATATTCTTCCGTCATGGCTTCTACTGTAATATCCCAAATACTGATATTCTACTGTTTTCTATTCTAGGGCTTGCTTGTAGCCTCAGGATTTACAATAATATTGAATTAAAATGTACATGCGAGGTGCTGTGCTAATGGCTGTAAATTATAGGTGAACTAGGGCAGAGAATTGTAGGAAGAAGGCAAACACTTACCAATGATAATCAAGCTGAAGATGCTCCAGAGATAAGACTCATGCAGATAAAGCTGAGTTGGTGAAGTAATATTGCTTCCTTCTCAGTGTTACCGCTTGGTAGCACGAAACCCTCTCCTCTAAAGGTGACGTTTTTGGTGAAGGAGGTGTCTGATGGGGCTGAGAATTTGTCGGGATGTAGATCTTCCCGTGTCGGAGAGAATGACCGGAGCATGCAGAGATTCTGACCTCTCCAAGAGCCCTAGTGAATTGGTTTACCAATCTGTTGCTCACGCCCCTCAACCTCTCGGATCTGCTAATAATCCTCTGGACGAGCAAATCGAAAACTGATGATCACCCAATGTAGTGGAGTGACCCTGTCGGTGAAGGTGATGCCAATATACAGAAGATAAACCGAGATTTAGAGACTGGGTGAATACCTTGGGGTTTTCCAGCTAAACCCCAGTTGCACACATGAATCTGCAAATAATCTTCCGGTGGATACTGAACCGTTGGATATGGATGAATACGATGAATGTTATTGATAAACCTGGATGGTCTATCTTGAAAGAGACTAGGGCAGATAGTTGCACTGCTGAACCCTCGTTAGCTGAAGACGTCGTCTTCAACCCCAACTGTCACGGTTGCACGTTGTGTTGCTGCTCAAAAGCTCCAAATCAACAATAATAATAATAGATATGTTCTTTGGTCCAATAACCCTTCTTAAATAGCTTAGCATGTACTTTTAGGGTTTGCATGTCACTTTTAGGGTTTGCTTTTGCTTTTGCATGCATGCAATTCTAATTTCTCGTTGACTTTAAGACTGAAGAAATAAGGCCTGCATGCTTCACATGCTTTATGATAATAACTCTAATGACCCTCTTTACTATACTAATGACTGAATAATTGTCCTAACATGCTCCCGATATTAAAGGTCCTCACTCAATTCCCTATTTATAAAAAACGAAACATTACAGTCCTCCCTCGCCAAAGATTGCTTATCCTCAAGCAATGCCAACGCAACTCCACAATCAATCAAACTGAACCAACTGAATCCGGGGATGATCCCTGGGTCCCAAATTTATCCTAGGAGATCTGTAACACCCTCTGCTCAAAGAACTGCACTGCACGGTACCATCACAAGATATCCCATGGAAGCCTCCTATACGTAGAGTAACTAACCACGGTGTAAACGAGGTACCATCACAAGAGAGCTCCTGAATGCATCCTCTAGCAATCACTAAATTGCTTGTAATCCTAGGGTCCCAAATCAATCTGAGAATTGCAGAGATCAAAATGCATCCCACCGCTACCCTACGTAGTATCGACACAAGGAGCATCTTGTAGACTCCCAAGTGACCCTATCAGTAAACATTGTATCCATCCCTCATAAGGTCTCCCACTTGGATCCCAATGCAAACTTGTGCATCTTTCATCCCAAATATTCCAATGCTCTTGTGGGACTATACCTCTGGCTAGGAATGTTTTCCCAAGAATCGCTCACTCAATAGGACACCAACTTTTAATCTCTCTCTCATCCAACCCCCAAAAAGGACCTTGTCCATAGGCACCATCACAAGGAATAATCCTACCAAGATGACATTCTTCCCTTCCGATTTCAACTGGAATGCTCATAAACTGTTGCCCAATTTCTCGATCCTGACCAACCTGTAAAAACCATTCGCTATTATGCAAATGTGGACTCAAGCTACTGCAAACCTTGTCAATGTATTCCTGAAGAGGACTGCTTTGAAATGCAATAGTATGTTTTTTTTGCTGCCCCATCAAGGAATCCAACTGCTCTTCAATACTAGAAAGCATGACTGCTGACTTGGTACATACAACTTGAAGAATTGTAAGCTCAACATCTTGTTGTACTATGGTGTCTCGAAGTATCTTGGTCCTCTCTTTCATTGCTAGAATGCTTTTTTTAAGACGTTCAATATTCTTTCGGTGAATATCATCTGGAAGCTCTATCTCATGCATGTATAAACTCTCCCTAACCTCCACGTGTGACTGCCCATTGTCTCGACTATTGTGCTCCTTGCCTTGCACCTCATGTATTTCGCCTTTCATAGTTGTCTGGACTCTTGCTGTAGGTGATGAAGAGTGTACCAACTCCAATTCATCACACGTCTTGTCCACAATTTGACTAGTGAATGTGCCTGTGTTGCTAGACTCATAGGATGGCTCTAATGCTATCTCATCATGCACATCCTCATCATGTACTGTTAACTCCAAATCAAGCTCACCAACAACCTGTACTTCATGCTCATCTTTCTTCACTCCCCCAACTATGCCTTTCAGGAGATCCTCATCCAAATCCTTGGGTTGGCTCCTGAACTTAATGGTGTAATTATATCGAAAGGACAATGCTGCACATACCTCATCACCTAAGGCTAGATACTCTTGATATCGAGGAAAGTGTTGAAGTGCTGCTAACCTTTGCAAATTTCCAGTCAAGATCCTTCTCATTGTCTTCATGTTCTCACAAGCTGGCAAAGAAAAACCTGTTCTGACAATCACTTCACCAACATCACTGACATGCTTTAGCATGTACAAGCATGCATCAACATGCACTTTTAATCAATTGTTATGTGCCCACAACTGGCAAGGATCATGCTCTGATACCACTGTAATATCCCAAATACTGATATTCTATTGTTTTCTATTCTAGGGATTGCTTGTAGCCTCAGGATTTACAATAATACTGAATTAAAATGTGCATGCAAGGTGCCGTGCTAATGGCCCTAAATTATAGCTGAACTAGGGTAGAGAATTGTAGGAAGAAGGCAAACACTTACCATTGATAATCAAGCTGAAGATGTTCCAGAGATAAGCTGAATGCAGATAAAGTTGAGTTGGTGAAGTAATATTGCTTCCTTCCCGGTGTTACTGCCCGACAGCACGAAACCCTCCCCTTAGCTAAAGGTGATGTTTTTGGTGAAGGAGGTGTCTGATGGGGCTGAGAATTTGTTGGGATGTAGATCTTCCCGTGCTGGAAAGAATGACTGAAGCATGCAGAGATTCTGACCTCTCCAAGAGCCCTAGCGAATTGGTTTACCAATCTGGTGCTCACGCCCCCCAACCTCTCGGATCTGCTGATAAATGCTTCGGATGAGCAAACCAGAAATTGATGATCACCCAATGCAGTGGAGTGACCCTGTCAGTGAAGGTGATGCCAATATACGGAAGATAAACCAGGATTCAGAGACCCGGTGAATACCTTGGGGTTTTCCAGCTAAACCCCCGTTGCGCACATGAATATGCAAATACTCTTCCAGTGGATATTGAACCGCTGGATATGGATGAATACGATGAAATTTGTTGATAAACTTGGATGGTCTATCCTGAAAGAGACTAGGGTAGATAGTTGCACTGTCGAACCCTTGTTAGCTGAAGACGTTGTCTTCAACCCCAACTGTCGCGGTTGCACGTTGTACTGCTGCTCAAAAGCTCCAAATCGACAATAATAATAATAGATATGTTCTTTGGTCCAATAACCCTTCTTAAATAGCTTAGCATGTACTTTTAGGGTTTGCATGTCACTTTTAGGGTTTGCTCTTTGCTTTTGCATGCATGCAATTCTAATTTCTCGTTGACTTTAAGAATGAAGAAATAAGGCGTGCATGCTCTGCATGCTTTATGATAATAACTCTGATGGCCCTCTTTGCTATACTGATGACTGAATAATTGTCCTAACATGCTCTCGATATTAAAGGTCCTCAGTCAATTCCCTATTTATAAAAAACGGAACATTACATCTAACCATTCTCTCTTTTGAACCGCTGCTTCAAAACAAGTAGGTTCTTTGTCTACAAGATCACACATCAAAGCCACATAACTAGGAAATGGCTTTGGCTTCTTGCTTTGCCTTGAGGAATCTTCTGGAGTACCATACCCTTCTGCTTCTTGAATAATCTCACGAGCCCAGGCTGGCTTTCTCTTGTGGGAGATATTCATGTGGGGAGGTTCTTGGGGCTCCAACATATCATGTTCTTCCAGAATCTCATCATCAGGAGAAAGTGCAACTTTCATCGGTCTTGCAGCTCTAGGAGCTACAACTTCTTCATATGTTTCTTCAAGTTGACACTTTCTCGATTTCTTGAGAGCTGTTTCTTCATCAAAGGTTACATCCTTGCTAATTTCAATACGATGGTAACCTGGTATGTAGATTCTGAAGGCCTTGGAGGCGGCCTCATAGTATCCAACAAATATTCCTTTCTTTCCGGAAGGATCCAACTTGGTTCTTTTCTCTTTTGGAATATGAACAAACACTGGACAACCTCTTGAGGTGACTTACCTTTGGTTTCTTTCCTGTGAACATTTCTTCAGGAGTTTTGAACCTAAGTGAACTATGGGATATTTTGTTTTGGACATATACTGTTGTCCTTGTTGCTTCAACCCATAAGTGCATAGGAAGATCGTAATCATGGATCATAGTCTTCACTGCTTCCATAATGGTTTGGTTCTTCCTTTCGGCAACACCATTCTGTTGCGGAATATAGGGATTAGTAAGTTCCCTGTTAATCTCGACATCTTTGCAGAAGTTTCCAAATTCATTTGAAGAATACTGTCCCCCATTATCTGACCTGAGTGTCTTGATCTTTCTTTCTGAAAGATTCTCTACCAAGGCTCTGAATTCCTTGAACATTCCAAACACTTCATGTTTTGATTTCAAAAATTAAATCCAAGTCTTACGAGAGTAATCATCAATAAATGTTACATAATACACATACCCACTTAAAGATGTTGAGGGCATTGGACCACATACATCTGAGTGTATAAGTTCCAATATTCCTTTTGACTTGGTGTCGCTCTTCGGAAATGGATTCTTTATGTTCTTTCCTTTCGCACATTCTTTACATACTCCTGCATGATCAATCTTTAGATCTGGTAGAACTGTGACTACCTTGGTCACATGTGGTAAGGCTTTGTAGTTAATGTGAGCAAGCCTTCTATGCCATAATTCACATGGACTTGTGGTATCATGAATCAAGGCTGCTTTTGAGTGATCTTTCAGTTTATACATGCCACCTTCTTCTATTCCAATGACAGATGCATTTTCTAGAGATTTATTTCTAGGCCACATAAGAACTTCACCATCTATAAAGGAAACCCTGTATCGTTTCTTATCTAAGGCTCAAATAGAAAGTAAGTTCTTCTTCAAGCCAGGCACATGTAGCACATCCTTCATCGTCATCAGGGTTCTTGAGTCATGATTGTATGTGGCTTCTCCTATTCCCTTGATGGGCTATTGATAGTCATTTGCTAGTGAAACCTTCTGAGGAGAGTCATTTTCTTCAAAATTGGAGAGAGTCTTCTTCTAACCTGTCATGTGCTTTAAAGCACCGCTATCAATCTACCATGTGTCACTTCTGGGTGTCACAGACCCGGAGAGAGCCGAGAGTAAAATATATTCTTCAACTTCTTCCTTTGCTAACTTCTTGGGAGGTTCTTCTTCTTATTATTTTGCTAAATGAGCATGGTGTTTTTTTAATTCTTCCTCTTATATTCTTCTTTTCTTGTTGGACAATTTCTGGCAGTGTGTCCTATCTTATCACAATGGTAACAATGATAAGAGGAGAAATCCTTCTACTTGTGATCTCCCTTTTTATTCTTTTGAGACTTGTTAGGAGGATAAGACCCCTTATGAGTTTCCTTCTTGAAATGATGTTTTCCTTTTCTTCTTCTAGTATGAGTAGCTAGAGCACAGTAATCATCTCTAATTAGTGCGTCTCAGTTAGCTACTCTAGCTTCTTCTTGAACACATCTTCCCGTAGGATATCAAATTGTATGCTTTCCTTCCTTGCACAAATTGTCTAGATGTAAGAATCCCATGGTCTAGTAAGACTATTGAGAGCGGTCATTACTAGTTCATCTTCATCAATCTTGTCTTCAATTGCTTCTAGTTGTTCTTTGAATTGAGAAACCCTTGTGAAGTATTCTTGGATAGATTTACCCTTTCCCATCTTTGTACTTTTGAGTTGGGCTCTCAAATTCATCTTTCGGATGATGTTTCTTCCTTCATACATTCTTGATAAGGTATCAAACATCTCCTTATGTGTATCCTTGGAGGATACTTGAGGAATCAAGCGATCTTTGATAGAATCTGCTATGATCCTTTTGGCTCTAATCATGTCTTTCTTGTAGTTTTCCTTTGCTTCATCTTCTTTGGGCTTCGACACAACTTCCTTAATAAACTTTACAAGATCATTCTCTTTTAGAATGAGTCCTATTATGTATTTCCAAGAACGAAAGTTTTCTATGCCTTCCAACTTGTCATCAAGCTTAGTGCTTGGAGACATCTTGTCTCGGAGAACAGAAAATGAAATTTCTCAGAAATGAAAACTGTACTTACCAAAAGATGCGCTTGACTGAGGTGAGTATGTTGGTACAGTCAGTTTATGAAGAATCCAAATTATAACCCTTGAAACTGGACTTGCAAAATTCTTGACTGCAGTTTTTGGTTTTCTAGTTTGTTGGTTTCAAGCCTAACTAGGGCTTGACTTTCCGGAGGATCTTCCCACTGAAAAACTTCGATCTATGGGCGAAAAGATGTGCCTAGGAGGGGCGCACTTCCCAATGTAACTTGCACTAAAAAATTCCACTTTAGTACAAAACCCTATTTTTCTTGTTCGGAGAAGGAGACGAAAATTTACCCAGTGAGAGCTGCTCTTTTCAGGCTAGCTCTGATTCCATGTTAACTTTTATATGCTGCTATAGTGTAAGTCTTAACATGATAAACATTTAATACATTTTCACAATTACAACATAAAGAGGATCACTGAAAGCTATGTCACAAGGTTCGGCGAACTTCAACCATCAGGTTCGAAGTTTGTCGAAGCTCAAAAAAAATTTCAGGTTCGTTTAGGTTCGTCGAACCTCATAACGAACATTCCACATTTTTTAGGGTTTTTTTTCCTTGTGTTTTCTTTTGCGAGTGTGGACTCGCGCTCCTAGTCTTTGACTCTCCGACAAGCACTCCGGAGTCTCCATCATGCATGTTGATGAAGTTTTCAGGCTACTTGAAGTTTTTAGGCATGTTGATGAAGTTTTCGGGCTACATTGAATGACCCCTGAAATTTGACCAAACTGAGAGAGCGTTTTGACATGCAACCATGGGAGATGAAAGTAGAGCCAAATGGTTATCCAAATCCATCAATAGATTTGGAAAATGTTGAATATATCAATCCCATGCACGACCATGAAAATTAGGACTACAAAACAATAGGGAACGGCCTAAGTGCCTAATGTGAGGCAATAATGATCAATCTGATGTCATATACCCGAGTAAGTGGCCAAATGGGTATCCAAATATGCCCTCAGAATCATTGGATCCCATGTACAACCAAGGATATACAATAGGTCCCTCTTGGCTCCTATATAACATTGACAAACTAGCGCTGAATACAGTAGCTCTGAAAAAGACATGATGATGTCTCAAAGGCAATGAGCTGAAGCTATACTATGATCAAAAGTGTCCTTGGTGGACCAACAACAAAGGGCGTCCACATGGACAAGCACATATAGATGCAAATGCTCATCAAAGTGAGTCATCATATAGTTAGTCATGGTAAACATGATAATGTACCAACACCACGAACATCTTCAAACAAGTTTTTGAGAATGATGATTTACAAATTAACCAGTACCATAACAATATCTAAGTATTTACAAAGACAAGTTTCTTCTTCAAGGTGAATTAGAGATGGATGGAGTAGACCATGTTTAGACAAATGAGGTTTCGATCAAAGGTCATTGATTGATACAAGATGAAGAATAAGAGAAAACTCTGTGATCTTCACCAATAGGGAAAACAAACGGGAAGTGTCTCACAAATGGGTGTTGTGTAATGAGGTACTATCCCTTAACCCTGACAATCAGATTCCCCCCCTTTAACTTTTTGCTTTGGTAGGTCCTATTTAGACTTTTCTTCTTTGATTTTTCTTGGACTCTTTTCTTCTTGTACTTTTTCTTTTGGAGACCCAGGCCTTTATTTCATTTGGAGGTACATGAAAGTAAGGTTTGCTTCTTTCTTTTTTTGAGTTGCTTGATTTTGCAATTTTTTCTTGGTCTTGTTTTTTGTTTTTGATTTCTGGTAAAAGTCTTGGAGGAGGAGATGTATTCAAATGCCCTTTTTAAGGCATTGTAGGGGGATAGCCTTTCATGTTTCAGGTCTAAGGAGAAGCATTGCTCCATGGCAACTCTTTCCTTGGGGTTAACTGCTTATCAAGTCGAAAGAGTTAACTGCAATCTCCTTTTTATGTGCACTCTCCCTTTCCTTGTTTGTGAGCATTCAGATTGTTATTCACAATGTATTTGCCATGAGTGCTGTGATATTATGTAAATTCATCTAGTGTAACGTAAAGGAATCTGGTTGAGAGGTCAGGTCATATTTAGGTTCCATATATGGGGTTATATGACTGATTTCTGCATATAAGGATCAAATTGAACATTGTAACAGACAATAATGAAAGATAACTAAACATAAGAATGTTTTGGTAGTTATTTATGATGTTGAAAAGGATGTCAATAAAATTGCAAAAGAAGTTACAATAATCGTTTTTAGTTGATTAAGGCCTACAATGTATGCTAGAAAGGGTGTCATTTAAAAGTAAAAAATGTACAATTGATTAAAGAATGTACTATATATAATTTCCAATTGATTAGAGTAAAAAATGTCTTCATTAATTATGTTCCTCATGTGCCAACTAGGTTTTGACTTTAATAGTACTCTCTTTATCACTTTAACTAGGTAAGGGCTTAAGTGTTAATTTTGAAGCCAAAAATGACTTTGGTAATCTTTAGTAATTGGATCCATGAACATGTTGACATGTCTACATTGGAAGAATTATCTACTCTTTTGCATATTATATAATGGTATTTTTTGTTGAATTAAGAAATACATATGAATTCATTTGAAACAGAGTCTAATGATCCTGGGAACTCAAGAGTGATCATATTCACAAACTTCAGGGAAAGTGTCAAGTGAGTTGATTCTTTTTTCTCCGTATTTTTTGAAAATGGATTAGAAGGTGTATTTTGCATTTTGGTTGTGATTTATATGTTTCGACACGTGCTTTGTTCAAGGGTATCTGTATGTGTTGTTTGTTATTGATAAAATAGTTGATGCTTAGGGTTGAGATGTATTGGTTTTCCCTATTAAGGTTAAGGAAGTAGATGGGATAATTTAGTAGTATTTTACACACTGAATCATGCTACAACATATATAAATATGTTTTTAAAACTAATTTCACTAGAATGATAGATCAATTTTTGTAAGTTAATTTTTGTTTCAAGTTTCATAGCGATACAATGGAATATGTTCCTAAGATTCAATAATAAATGTCTTTATTACAAATCTACATAAACTACACAATCAAGGTGTTGTAGGTATGCTTGAAAGCTTGCCCATGCAATTATAAAAATAATTTCAACAACTAGATTTGTTGTAGCTCTAGTTCTTTCACTTTTCTATCCTCTTTGCTTCTATCTTTTTTGTTGACATTATGCTTTAACAATTTGTAATAGTGATCTTCTTTGACTATGATTTCATTGGTAAAAGCTATTTGTTCACCTGAAATAATTTGATTCATACTTGGCCAATATGTGCAATTGTTGTGTATCATAGTCACCAAGTAGACTAGACATTAGACTTGTTTTGGCTGAAGAGTCAAACATGATTTGAGTCTTGACAAAAACACAATAGTCAACTTGGCATTGGCTTGGGGCCATTTCAAACACAAAATATTTAGATTTTCATGAAATACATATAATTTTAGTGCTGCAATACATGGGAGGTTATATTGAATATAATGCAAAGACACTAAATATAATGCAAAAATAACATTTCCAAACATAATCAAGCATATCATATGGCCGCAATCAATTATCTCATGATTAGTCATGCATCAAGATTCAAAATCTCCATGGACCATTAACATCAAATTATGCTTCATGAACCAAAATGAACAAAGTTTCTCAAATTGTAAATTATATAATTTCAAGAATCAAGACTCAAATCTGAAATCAATTTACTCAACTGTTTTATTATGACTCAACTATACTTGTTAAGACTCAGTTGGTCTTGCAAAAACTTAGTGGTTCCTATTATCATAGATCTTGTAGTTGCCCCGATTGATTGATCCTGTAAAGGATGCCAGAGGGGACGAGCAACCAAAGCCGTGACCTACGAAAATCCTAACCCCCAAAAGATGGATGGTTGTCACGTCGGTTAATACTTCCTTCGCTTTAGGCCATTAGAGAAGCCCAAGTGATAGTGGGGGAGACCCAGATCGATCCTAAAAGGAAAGATCAAAGAAAAATCACCAGACCAGACTCCTGACAGAGAATACGTAAGGTGAGTGCTTGAAACCCTAGACTCGGACGATAAGCCACAAATTAAGGGTACTTGAGTAGGGGTGGTTGTTGATTTTTCCTAAGCAGCATCGAGAGCCATTCTCTTAGGAGAATGGGGACATTTGGTCAGGGACTAGGATGTGGAACCAGTGTAGCACTGAGGGACTCAGCCTAGAGCTGAGTGGCCATTCTGTTGAATGGAGACATTTGGTCAATGACCAAGATGTGGAACCTATCCAGCACTGGGGGACTCAGCCTAGAGCTAAGTGGCCATTCTGTTGAATGGAGACATTTGGTCAAGGACCAGGATGTGGAACTTGTCCAACACTGGGGGACTCAGCCTAGAGCTGAGTGGCCATTCTATTGAATGGAAACATCCGGTCAGGGAGTAGGATGTGGAACCAGTCCAGCACTGGGGGACTCATCCTAGAGCGGAGTGGCCATTCTGTTGAATGGAGACATTCGATCAGGGACCAGGATGTGGAACTAGTCCAGCACTAGGGGACTCAACCTAGACCTGAGTGGCCATTTTGTTGAATGGAGACATTTGGTCAAGGACAAGGATGTGGAACCATTCCAACACTGGGGGACCCAGCCTAGAGCTGAGTGGCCATTCTTTGAATGGAGGCACCTGGTTAGTTTCCAAGAAGATGAACCAGTCTAGTACTGGGGGACTCAGCCTAGGGCCGAGGGCCATTCTTCGGGAGAATGGAGGCGCTTGGTTTGTTACCAAGTATTTGACCTTGGGTCAAATTATGCAGCCTATGGCTGAGGCACCTGGTCTTTTACCAGGATATCACTATAAGTCCTAGACCGGGTCTGGGCATGTGAGGCACTTCGACCCTCGATCTATGGGCTTTGCGATCTTCTCCAAGGCTTAGCTACCCTTGGTTAAGACACCTAGTACCCGATCTTGGGGTCACACGGAGTGTGAGATAAAAGCATTAGTAATTCTCTCTATTTATGATGATGTACTTTGAGTGGGGATGAAGGACTACCTTGACCACTTGTTTTTACCACAAGGCACTTGACGAAGGCTAAAGTAAAAGTCAAAGTAATACAAGAATAAAATAATATTATTTTGTTCTTTTAAGTTTTGGTCCACTTACAGGTGATTCAAAGGATATAAAAGAAGATCAAACCATTTCATTTCGATACACACTTGCTCATCACCTTCAACTGCTCAAGGAATATTTTTGTTGTTTTTGGAGAGAAGGATATTTTTGTGGTTATGCCCTAGCATGGTGGATTCTAGCTAGGACACCCACACTTGTTACAAAAAACCCTAAGCCTACTAGGGTTCATCTTAAATCTTTTCTAGCCATCAAATCTGGTCTAGGGTTTAACCCTAGACCTCACCATCTCCATCGACAACCTATCAGTTCTCCATAGGAAGCTTCTTTTCATTCCGGGCAAGTCAGGATCCTTCCACGGGCAACTTCTGTTCATCCCGAGTAGGCTTGAATCAATCCACAGGTAGCAACAACATTTACGGGTTGTCTGCTAATCCTCACGGCCTATCCTCTCAAGCTTGGACTTGCTGTAGACCTCTCGGGAAGACTCGGGCAACATCTAGACAGTAGCCTAACCCTTGGGTTGCTTCAACAGAGGTCGGGCAACTCTGTCCCAGCATTCAGGTAGCCCCATTTCGGTTTGGGCAAGTGTTTGCAGGGCTCGAGCAGCTCAATACAGAGCTCGGGTAAGAGGAAACAGATCCGGGCAGGCAGAAAGAAGTTTGGGCAGGCCACTGAGAACTCCGGGTGGTTGAACAGAACCTTTAGGCAGCCTCTACAATATTTAGGCAGTTGCAAATTTGGTTCAGGCAGCCACAAAAGAAGCACGAGAAATCTATCTCTTCATCCGGGCAGACCTGAAATATTTGGACCGATTTGGAACAATCTGTTCCTCACTTCGAGCAGGCTGTTACAACCTCCTCCACACCACAGATTGACCCAGGCAACAAAAAAACAATCCCGGGCAGCCGGAAACAAGTTTTGGGCAGCAGTACAGAACTCGGGTAGTTCAAAGAAAGTCTCAAATCTGGTTCTGACAGACAGTGGGGTATGAGAGAGAAAATTAGGGCAAAAAGCCCTAATTTGGTTTTTGTGTAAAAACTATTTTTTGTGAATTTTTTGATCCATGGTTCTAACCTATTAGAGTTTGGAAATTATTGGAGAACATTCATCTTAGAATTTTGAGAAACTCAAGTCATCTCATTTAAGAGATGAATTACTAATGCTTTTGGGGTTTTTGTCCTTTAAAGGTTTCCTCGTGAAAAGCTCTCGTGTTTAATGTGTGTGATGTTGTTGATGTTTTTACTGCACTTGTCTATTGGTATCTTACAGTCTGCAAAATTTTAAAGAATTCATGCTAATGCTAAAATTCAACATGGTATCAGAGCTGAGCATGTGAAGACCCAATAAAAAGGCAGATTACTGTTGTCTTCCTAGACCTTGGGATATTTTGCAGACTTGGACAATTGACTAGTAGGAGAGATCGCTACCAACATCTTCAGACCATAAGAAAAGTTTGAAGGTTCAACCAACTATAATTCTTGGTAAGCTAGGCTTACAACCATACTGGAGGAAAATGACCTTGATGATATGGTGTTCAACACCATAGAAGAGCCAACATCTAATGGTGGCAGAATTGCCTACAAGAAGAAGTAGGCTAAGGCTAGAAGGATCATCTATGATTCTGTCAAAGAAGCATTGATGTCCAACATCACATCATTGAAGACAGCCAAAGAATGCTTTGACACCTTGACAAACCTGTATGAGAAGAAGGCTCCCAGTCAGAAGAGAGTCGTGAAGAAAAGACTTCAAACATTGAAGATGAACAAGGATGAAGGAGTTGGACCCTTCTTCACAAATATTGCACAGGTAAGAGATCAACTTATTGCTATTGGTATTGCTGTAGATGACGATGATCTTGTGTACACTGTAGTCGATGGTCTCCCAAACTCTTGGGAAACATTCCTGGCATCTGTAAGTGGACACGAGAATCAGCCAAACTTTGATAGACTGTGGCATGATTGCTTGGAAGAAGAAGGAAGAGTTTCATGCAAGGCACCTGGCACTAAGGAAGGAAATCTTTCCCTTACAGCTAAGACAAAGAAGTTCAAGAAGCCCTTCCCTCGGCAAAAGAAAGGAAAGAAACCACAAAGTAAGCACATTGATGTTTCAAAAGTGGAATGCTACAATTGTCACAAGTTTGGGCACTTTGCTAGGGATTGCAGGCAACCCAAGAGGAATTTCAAAAGAAGATTCAAAGCTTCTGCTGCATAAGAAGAACCCAGGAAGAAGGGAACCTAGAAGACAATACTGCCTGGTCTTTGCTCATCTTGGATCCATCACTGACAGTGCTAACTCTTGGTTAGTAGACAGTGGTGCCTCTAGACATATGACAGGTAATTGTGGAGCACTCACCAGTTATAGAAATAAGTTCACTACTCAAGTGGAACTTGGAGATGACTCCACTTACAAAATTGAAGGAGTTGGGTCAACCACACTTCAACTGGATTCAGGTACAGTTTTACATATTGATGATGTCTTATATGTTCCTGGCTTAAAGAAGAACCTCCTCTCTGTTGTTGTTTTAGAGGAAAAGGGCTACAAAGTCCTCTTCATGGACAATAAAGTCCTACTATGGGCAAAGAATGAGAAACTAAGCTCAACTGTACAGATTGAGGTTCGAGAGGGAGGTCTGTATAAGAATTCCAGAAGTTCTACTCTTGCCTTGGTTCACCACACAGCTGATCCATGCGAGCCATGGCTTCGGAGGTTTGGACACCTCAGCTATACAGGTCTACAACAGATGGTTACTGGTATGCCAGAGATTTCTCTCAAACACGAAGAACTTCCTTCTGAGATCCCAGATTTAGAAGTTCAGAGGGAGGAAGAGGAATTTGAGAATTGAACGTTCCACGTACAAAGAAGCAACAAGTCAACATGTATGGGTTGATGCCATGATTGAAGAGTACAGTTCAATCATGAAGAATGATGTATGGGAAGTTGTTCCTAGACCAACAAGAAATTCAGTGGAACATCCAAATGGATTTACAAAATCAAGCATGTTGTTGATGGCAACATTGAGAAGTACAAATTCAGATTTGTAGCTCGTGGCTTTACTAAAAAAGAAGGCATTGACTATGATGAGACATTTGCTCCTGTTGCCAGGTATACTACTATCAGAACCATCATTTCTCTTGCTGCAGTATTCGGATGGAAGTTACATCAGATGGATGTAAAGACAACCTTTCTCAATGGCAAGATTGATGAGGAAGCATTAGAGTTTTAACCTTAAAATCATCATTCAATTTATCAAAAAAATATATTTAAGATAATATCTAACATGTAAGGTTTTAACCTTACAAGTGGTATCAAAGTTGTTTTACGGTGATTTGTGGTCACATAATTTTTTACAGTGGAAAGAGGAAAAATGAACAAAAAAAAGGAGCAAAAAAAAAGAGAAAAGAAAGTGTAAAATCACACATGGTTTTAAAGAAAACCATATGTGGTTTAGAAAATTAAAAAGTAAAGAAAACAAGTTAGAAAAAAGGTTAAAGAAGAAAAGAATAACGAAGTAAAAAGAAAAGGAATATATATATNTTAGGAACACTAATTATTAATTAACTATTAATAATAATTATTATTATTTTTCCAAAATAAAAAAAGGAAAAAATTTCAAAATATTCTTGAATATTTTCACAAACTAGAATCAATATGTTTCCAACATTCAATGAAATCATGCATGGCCGGAAGCCGAGGAAACAGACACAAAATTGAAAATGATTGTATTGGAAATAAAAGAAGAAATAGCTAGGAAAAAAGGAAAGGAAGACAATAGAAATGACGAGGAAAATAAAGATAAAAATGACATGCATGGAATTCAGAATGTGGAAGCCCAAAATGAATCTACAAAAGAGGTTGTTGTGAATGATAGTAAAGAAAACAAACATATAGTTCAACATATTAATGAACCTGAAGAACAAGTACCAGTTGATATGCAAGACATGAAGAAACATGATGCCGATAATGATTATAAAGAGGATGAAGATATCCAACACTATAATGATGAATATAAAGATGATACCAGTAGGGAAGAGTCTGAAGTCGCTACTTCAACTAGAAAGGAATGAAGGCCACGATGACCGCTTCCTTATATTCCTCCTCACAAAAGATTCTCGCCACAAGACTCCAGGAGGGATAACAAAAGACACCCCAACTACAAACCTTAAAATACGATACTTAGTAAAAAATATGTACATCTACTAGAGTTTCGCTGCGACTTCTTACAAGTTAGGGAAGTAAGGAACATTAAGTGGCCAACTGGAAAATCTATAAAATTGGCTTGTGTAGCTCCAAAACAAATTCGGGTTGTAAGCCTAACTCAACCAAAACCAAGGCCAAGGACATGATAATAAAGACAATAACACAAACGATGAAACAAAAGATGAAGGGGAGAGTGATAAAGGCTAGAGTAGAAAAGATCAAAATGAACTTGAAGAAAAACTACTTGAGAATAAGAATGGCAAAATGATAGTTTCATTTGATGGTAATCTTGATGCCAATGCCAATTTTAAAGAAGATGGCGATCTCATAAATTGTAACAATCAAACACCAAATACTGATGAATATGAGGATAACGTAGAAGAACGAAACCTAGAAGATGCTACGACAGATGATCAAGATAATGCAGAAGAATGAAAACCATAGGAGGTTGCAACAAATGATCAGGATAACGTAGAAGAATGAAACCCAGAATATGCTGCGAAAAATGATCAGGATAACGAAGAAGAACGAAACCTAGAAGATGCCGTGACAAACGATTAGGATAACGTAGAAGAACAAAATTTAGAAGATGCTACGACGAATGAAAAGATGAACATTCTACCAAGGGTCATAGCTCAAGATGTCCTAGAATTCTACATCAAATTAGAAGATCAAAAGAACACCATCGGATTAGAAACTCAGAAGAATACCTCATATAGTTGTTAATCGTTTATCTACAAAATCATATGCATGAAAAGATTTGAATGGAAATGCGACCAATTATTTCAAGAACTGCTAAACCGTGGCTTCGTTATTCGTGGCAAAAATTCTAGTTGCAACACGCTCATAGTAGATTCGTGGTCGAATCTTTTGAGCCAGGAAGACTTGTAATATACCAAATGTATATTACATTTATTAATTAATTATTATTAATTATTAATTATTTATGTAAAAGTCGACATTAGAAGGACACATTGTTTAAAGGTGTTTCTTCATAAATATACAAGCCGCATGAACTTATTGACTTGATGACTCTACATGATATAATGATGCAAACTTTCCTTGACACATGCTATATGCCATAGTATTCTTCTATGCACTATGATGATGATAGAAGCTATATTGATGAAACACTCCTACGCTCTATAATGAACATAGATGCAATGGTGTGATGATGCCATGATGCATACCTATGATGATGATGCATGGCTTGTGTTCAACATAAGCAGAGCATAGTTACTTGTTCAGTAATTGTGTATGGCGAGAGGTACATGAGCAGTATGTGGCAGTGATATTCATAGCAGATTCAAAGATTGGATTGGCACAGATTGCCTTATGTGCAGTTGGTTTGACTCAGATTGGTTGAGTTGTATGAGCATTTGGGTTGACTCAGGTGGACAGAGTTTGGTGTGTAGACATAGATTGATTGGACAAGTTGATGAGCAATATGATACAATGGACATCGATCAGTTGATGAGCAGTGGTTAGTAGTGGCAATGGTTGTGCAGTACAGGTGTTGATTAACAGGTCCGCGGGATCAGTGCAGTTGTGGTTCAGTAGTTCAGTGTCTATCTTCTTATTAGGGTGGCAAGACAAGGCAAGGAAAGGAAGTGGTAGCCTCCTTCCGGTTGAAGCTGGAAAACTAGGGAGTGGTAGCTTCCTTCAGGTTGAAGCCTGTAAATTAGGTGGTCGTAGCCTCCTTTTAGTTGAAGCTGGAAAATTTAAGTCTTTGTAATAAGGGGGTTGTTTCCTCCTTCCAGTAATTTTTGGAAAACTATTTTAAAAATGCTTCCGTGGTTCCCCCCTAAGACTTGGGTTTCCATGTAAAAATCTTGTTTACTGTGTTGCTATGCTTTCTATGTGATGATGATGATGATATAATGATAATGTGATAATGCATAATATTGAATAAGTTGTTGATTGTCAATGTTGAAAAAGTAATAAAAATTGCACACATAGATTCACCCCCCCTCTGTGTGCTTGGCGTGTCCAACAATTGGTATCAGAGCGGGTCTTCACAAGAAAGCCTTACCAGCTTGAAGTAGATCCTTGACACACCATGGGGTTCTCAATGAATGGAGTACCATTGTTTTGTGGAACAAACTACTACATCTGGAAAAGAAGAATGCAGGTTTATCTTGAGGTAGAAGGAATTGATGTATGTCAATCGGTTCTTACTAGATATACTCCTCTAAAGAAAGTGAAAACAACATCTCAGAAGGAAGCAAAGAAAAATAACTCTATGGCTATGGAAGCCATCCTTCAAGGCCTAACAGATATCCAAAAGAAGAAGATAAGGAAGTGTAGCTCAGCTAAGGAACTATGGCTTAGATTAGAATAACTCTACTCTAATAAAGAATAAGAAGCAAAGGTTATGGAATTAATGCTTGAAGATCTAACAGATCTCCAAAAGGAGAAAATAGAAAAGTGCAACTCAGTTGAAGAATTGTCATTCAAAATACATCAACTAAACTCAGATGAAGAACAAGAAGCAGAAGACATTCCCATTAAAAGGTCAGTACAAGATCCAGGTAAGTATGAAGGTGAGTCCCCTGAACAGTTTGTTTGTAATGGTTTTAAAGAGATATGTTTATCAGGTATAGAAGATAAGAGCCATTTTGAATTCATAGAATGCAATACTTCAGATTATGATGAAAACCCTTGCTCTCTGATAAGTGATGGAGATCTAACAAATAATATGGTAGACAATGAAATTACTAATGCTTCGCAAGAAGTGAAAAATCTTTGTGAACAAAACCAAGTATTGAAGGAGCAATTGGACAAATCTGAGAAGAGGAATCAAGAAGAATCTGAGAAGGCCACATAGACCATAATTGATCTAAAACTCCAAGTCGAAGAAGCCACAAGAATCAAAGAAGCTATATCCAACTCTTTGAAAGACAAACTTGAGAAGCCGGCTACGAAATTGAAAAGCACTCAGAAGAAATTGTCAAGCTCAAAATTCTGCTAGAAGATAAGGAAAAAGAATTGATTTGCAAGCTACAAGACAAAGAGAGTGAGATAAGTACTTACAAGGCTAAAGAAATATTGGAAGAGAAGTTAAGAAGACAACAAGAATTTGAAATCAAATCCTTGAAGGTAGAGTTACGGAAGGTATGTCTGACAAACTTTGAATTTGAGAAGGACCTCACAGAAATCAAAAAGGAGAATCATATGCTAAAAGGTCAACTGCAAAAATTCCATGAGGATGATCAAAATTCAAAAGGACAGATGGAAGACAATATCTTTCCTTTGAACAAACAGGTAGAAGAAGTCAAGAAGACATAAGAAGATCTAACGAGACAACTCCAAGAAAAGATAGAAATTTGTCAAAAACAAGAATTGAAGATCCTCTCTCTGAAGGAAGATCTGGACAAAACAACTATTCAGTTCAAGACAAATTCAAAGATCGAGAAGAACATTGAAGAAAGTAAAAGCTCTATAGTAAAAGAAGAAAATGATAACGATAATGTAATGTCCTCTTCCTTTTAGGCCTTGATGCCCAAAACCGCTAACCTATGTGATTCCTGTGGGTTCGAGTGGTTACTGATAGCTAGGGAATCAGATCAGGACTGATGCCATCCATAGAAGATCTAGGGCATCCTCACTTGGTCAAGAAGGGCCACCTGGGCCAAAGGCCACCTTCATGCATGCCATCCTAAGCATTATTTAATGATGCATGCACTTTTTAGGTCTCCATCCGCATGCATGCAAGTCAACGGCAAATTAGAAGATAAAGTGACCTAATTAGGTCAAAGGTTAGGTTTTGCACAATTGAACTTTATAAATAGAGGATAAAGCAAGAGGAGACCTCACTTATGATTATTATTATTTTGGGAAGCTCTTGGATAGCAGCACAACAGTTGGGGTTGGAGACGGAGTCTTCAGCTAACAAGATTTCGGCAGTGAAACATCTATCCTAGTCTTATTCCGGGTAAGCCATACTGGTTCACCACTTGTTCTTCATTCATTCATCAGTTATATAGCATAGGGTATAGATTGTTGCAGGGGCACGGTGCAGCCGTAAGGGGGGGTTTTCAGCCAGAAAGCCCTAATCAGCTGTGGGGCCTCCAGATCTCAGTTTCCTTCCGAAACTCAGGCACCAGTCTTATCATCAACTACATACTTCGGTACTCCGTGATTATCAGCTCCATCTGAGCTCATCCGAAGCCGTTATCAGCATTTCCGGACTCCCAGGTTCATGAGCAGCTGCCTCACTGAACCTAGACGCTATCCTGCTTAAAGGTGTCAGAACTTCAGCATACTCCAGCCATTCTCTCCGGCACAGCAAGGCTATCAGCCCTGCAAAACGACGGATCCATCGGACACCTCCTTCCTTGAGGGCGTCACCTTTTTCTCTGATTGGGCGTCTTGCTGCTGGGGCATTCACCGGAGGCAGGAGAGATCAGTTCCTCTCCGATCCAGTTCTCAGTACTTGCAGACTTTATCTGAAGCAGTCCAGCCAGTTATCAGTGGTAAGTGTGCATTCTATCTCACAAACCCTAACCCTAATTTTTCCTATAAAATAGGGATTTTTGCATGGTAGTTTGCATGCCCAGTTGTATCAGCATAATTGTTTAGAAATAGAAAATATCGGGATTTGGGATATTACAAATAATACATGTAGGCTCAGAAGTTCCCATGATTAGCAAGAATCAAGAGAAGTTACTGCTTAGAGATATCCTACAAGGTTCCATGGTCACTGCTACAAGTGTAAAAACTATGGTCACAAAGCCATTCATTGCAGAGCTTAGGACAAAATTGCTCCAGAAAGAAATCAAAGTACATTTTCCATTCAGTGTTACAATTGCTATCATTATGGACATTTCACAAAACATTGCTGGATGCAGGGAGTCAGGGACCAATTAAAATTTGGAGAAGAAAGCAAGATCAATTGAATGAAGTGAACAACCATCAGCCTACTAAAGTATGGAGAATAAAGTCAGTAGATCAAGACAAAAATGATGGAAATCTTGGGAAAAACCCAATGCCATTTTGAAGATTATTGATCAATAATATGAAGTGTACAAAGAATGTCTAAAAGGATATATGTACCTAATTATCAGATCTGAGTATTGTATAGTAGTTGGTTCCAACAGTATTCATGTGACAGAAAACACGTCCGTCAAAGTAGCATCGGTGATAAGAGAAGCAATATTGCCAAAAGAAGATCTTGCTGCCATTAATGCAAACATGAAGAAAAGTTGGAAAGCAAGAGAAGTTGATGACAAGGGGAGCATGCCCTGAGGGTTTAGCAATATGATCAAAGGATGTTCCCTTTGCCATTGATGCCAAATGGGGAGAGAAGTTGTGAATAAGGGGAATGTGTTCAGAAGAAGAGTTATGGTGTTGTCATCAATGACAAAAGGGGAGATTGTTGATTAAGTTGTCATTGATGCCAACAACGCATGGTCATTAATGCCAACAAGTGTGTCTTGGTGCCCCTTGAGGAGCCTTGGAAGGTTTAGTAGTTGTCAATGTCAAAGGGGACCTTTTGACTTTGTCCAAGCCCAAGTCTTAAGCCCTCGGAGCCCTTGTGACAATGACAAAAGCCCTGAACACCCTGTAGAGTGTTTAAGTACCCCTAAGTTGGTTCTATGATTCCCTAGTTGTTTCCTTGGCTCCCCAGTACCACAACCTATGCCCCTATACCCTAGAAAAGTGTCCTTGGTGGGTCGAAGAAGTGTAAAATCCAAATGACCCATTTTGTGGTCATTTGTGTTTGTAATGAGATCTTGGTACCCTAGGAGAATTCCCTGAACCCACACCTTGTTTGTCACGGTTATGAAGCTTGTGGTAAGTTTGTTGACCCAACAAAAAGGCCCTAAAACCCTTACCCTTGGTCCCTAAGCCCATATTCCACCCTTTGTTGTATTCCTTGCTCCTAAAAATATTATTAATGCCCTTTGTACCTTTACACCAACCCTTAAAGCCCCAATGGTAACCCTTAATACATATAATCCTTACACTTTGTGATGCCCTAACATATGTTAACTTGTAATAAAATATTAAACAAATTCTCCAACGTTAACAATTTGTTAAAACCCTAATGACAAAAGGAAAGACCTTTTAACAAATCAAATATTAATTAAGTTAAATTAATAAACTTAATATTTGACCTGCCTTTGAAGCACCTTTAAACCTTGTTGAAAACAGCTTTTATAATTCAATAAATTATTCAAACGTTGGCAAAAAACTTGGTTTAAATATTAAAAAGTTTTAATGAATAAAACACTTTTTAGTAACTAATAAAACCTTCAAGAAGTTGCCCCCTTTAAACATTTATGATAAATTAAATTAATATCCTATTAAAGTCGGCCTCATTAAGTGGATTTTCTTTTTTAAGAATAAAATTTAAATTTAATTAAAACTTTTTATACTCCATCAAGTCGGCCCCAAATTGCTCTCTTTCAACGTATATTTATACACCAAGACATCGTCACAACCTAACCATCAACGAATGTACCCTTTAATGAGTGGACTGAGATTTGTCTGAGGAATTTCGCTGACTGTGGAAAGCACCAGAACTGCAGACAAATTTTTGCAGACTAATTTTTCTTGGTTTTTTTACTTGTTAATTCGAGTCGTCATACAGACTATCCAAGTTTTCCCACAGTAACATCTTTTGGTTAGTGTTTGACTAAGGATCCTCGTTGGTTTGATTAAGTTTTTTTTTATACAGCAGCAGATCCGAATCTTTTCCACAGGCCTATTCTCTTGGGTTAAAACAGTATTGAAGTTCCCTTTGATGTCTCTTGGGTCACTGCTGCAACCTACTATCCTTTGGGAGTTTTTGTTGGTGTGAACTGTTCAAACAGCAGAGAGAGATTGCAGACCTGAGTTCTTCATGAAGGAGCAAATTGACTGAGTTTTCATGGGTACAGATAGCAGTTACAGCCCTCCTTGTCAACTTTGTGACAGTCCAGAAATTCAAGCATGAAAGGTATGTAATATGAAGTAGACAAGTGTATGTACTATGAACAGAGTAGTGATAAACTGGTGAGATGAATTAGTGTACTAGTGCAGTGTTAGTATGCACAATTGTATGAGTGTACAAATGTACATTTAGTAGTGATGAAGTGTGTGTACAAGTGTATGGATAATAGTGAGTGTACATGTGGATGTACATATGATTGTGTAAATAAGTGATGAACTTGTGTACAAAATTAACTAGTGTACAAGTGTATAGATGATCAGTGATATGTGACATGCAAAGTATGTACAGTATAGTGTGAAGAGGATGTGTGAAGTGTATGTTGTGATATACAGAAAATATAGTACAGGTACAGTGTTCAGTAAAAAGTACAAGTGAGGTATGTAGAGTAAGTGAGTGGAGAAGTAATATGGTACGTACGAGTTATATAAGTGTAAACAGTGAGTATGAACTCTATGGGATATGCATACAGTGATGATGATACATGGGATTGCTCAGTAGTATATTGATACATGCTAGAAGGTGATTAATACATACATGATGATACATGTCTTGACTTGATGACTCTACATGATATAATGATGCAAACTTTCCTTGACACATGCTATATGCCATAGTATTCTTCTATGCACTATGATGATGATACAAGCTATATTGATGAAACACTCCTACGCTCTATAATGAACATACATGCAATGGTATGATGATGCCATGATGCATACCTATGATGATGATGCATGCCTTGTGTTCAGCATAAGCAGAGCAGAGTTACTTGTTCAGTGATTGTGTATGACAAGAGGTACATGAGCAGTATGTGGCAGTGATATTTGCAACAGATTCAGAGATTGGATTGGCACAGGTTGCCTTATGTGCAGTCGGTTTGACTCAAATTGGCTGAGTTGTATGAGCAGTTGGTTTGACTCAGGTGGACAGAGTTTGTTGTGCAGACACAGATTGATTGGTATAGGTTGATTGGACAGGTTGATGAGCAATATGATACAGTGGACAATGATCAGTTGATGAGCAATGGTTAATAGTGGCAGTGGTTGTGCAGTATGGTATAGATTGTGCAGTACAGGTGTTGATTAACAGGTCCGCGGGATTAGTGGAGTTGTGGTTCAGTAGTTCAGTGTCTATCTTCTTATCAGGGTGGCAGGATGAGGGAGTGGTAGCTTCCTTCAGGTTGAAGCCTGTAAATTAGGTGGTCATAGCCTCCTTATAGTTGAAGCTGGAAAATTGATGTCTTTGTGATAAGGGGGTTGTTTCCTCCTTCCAGTGATTTTTGGAAAACTATTTTAAAAAGGCTTTCGTGGTTTCCCCCCAAGACTTGAGTTTCCACGTAAAAATCTTGTGTATTGTGTTGCTATGCTTTCTATGTGATGATCATGTTATGATGATGATATAATGATAATGTGATAATGCATAATATTGAATAAGCTGTTGATTGTCAATGTTGAAAAAGTAATAAAAACTGCACACACCGATTCACAACCCCTCTCTGTGCGCCTGGCGTGTCCAACAATTGGTATCAGAGCGGGTCTTCGCAAGAAAGCCTTTCCAGCTTGAAGTAGATCCTTGACACACCATGGGGTTCTCAGTGAATGGAGTACCATTGTTTGGTGGAACGAATTACTACATCTGGAAAAGAAGAATGCAGGTTTATCTTGAGGTAGAAGGAATTGATGTATGGCAATTGCTATGCTTTCTATGTGATGATGATGATAACAATGCTGATGATGATATAATGATAATGTGATAATGCATAATATTGAATAAGTTGTTGATTGTTAAAGTTGAAAAAGTAATAAAAACTGTACACATAGATTCACCCCCCTTCTCTGTGTGCCTGGTGTGTCCAACACTAGCCACATGCTAGGGACTTTGCCATGACATCAACTTGCTTGGTCCCAGACCAAGAACCCTAGGAGACTTCTCGGGGCCCTAGGGTACCTTCTAGGGACTTACTTTGCCTGGTTAACTAACCAGACACCCTAGTTAACTGACTAGGGTACCATCCTCCCTGATAATGGGTCTTGCAACTGCATTATCTTTAACACCTTGTACTATCTTCTTTCAGGCAGCTTCTTAGATTTATAAATTATATCTGTCTTTGTTAGTGCCATTGATCTAATTTTCTGGTCATTCATTGGACATTAATAAAATTACTTTATTTTATTTCATCTTTGAACTATTTTTGAGACAAATTACTTCTGTAAATGCTGGTAAGAAATCCTGAATGGTTAATTAATTTGTTTTCGTAAGCGCATTCCTGGCACTGCCAATGTTTGTTGTCAAAAGCATTTTGTGACATGCACTTGTGTACATTTTTTTCACTCATTTAAAATTGATCTGATCACATTACTGTTTCAATATGTAATTGTTTTGGTTACCTATCTTTGTCCCCAAATACTCAGTACTATGTCAGAATGAATGAATCCAGTGATGGTTCATTACATAGAGTTCATTTTCTGGTTGTAATGAAATCTGTGCTCAAACATATGAATCCTAGTTTGCTGGTTGGATATATTTTTCCCTGTGAACTAATAATATCAATGTCTGTGTCTTGCTGTTTCCTTATCCAGTACAATTGTATTACTGAACAAATTTCATGCTAAACTAAATTCTAACTTTGAAGGTGATATTGATGAATTGAAGGGATATCATGGAGTCTTTGGCAAAGCTTGGAGATGTAGTCAAAGCTATGGAGTTTATTGGACAAAGCTCTGGTGTGCTTGGTGTTATGTTTTTATTCTTGAGTTCCTCATTGATAATTTTCTTTGTTTCCTTCAAGTAAAACGAATATTTTTGAATATATGTATTAAAATCTGGTTTGATGCCCAATTACATGTTCTGTGTTGATATTTTAATCCGATGCTGCTTGAAAACAAAAGTTAAGTTTATGCTCAGTTTTCCAAATTTGGCGATTTGCACTTTCACAGGGAAAGCCTCCAAGGGACAGAGTCAGAAAGTTCAGCAAGCAGTTTTGCAGGTGGAGTTTCAAACTCCAATTTGCTATCCTGAGGATGATCTGCAGACTACATTTTTTTCTGATTATGCCTTTATTTCTGTAGAAATTCCGTGCAGGTGGATACAACATTATTGTGGCAACGTCAATTGGAGAAGAAGGTTTGGATATAATGGAAGTTGATCTTGTAATCTGTTTTGATGCAAATGTTTCACCAATAAGGATGATACAACGGATGGGAAGAACTGGAAGGAAACGTGATGGTCGAGTTGATATCCTTTTTGCTAGAAGAAGAGTTGACAATTAATTTGCTGATTTTACCAATATTCAGTGTTTTGTCATGTAGATATGATTTCTAAGGTTGAAGTTGACTGAAAGTTCAATGCATCCAGTTTATATTCTTGTAAATTTTTGCTTAACGTAGTTATCTACTTATCTTAGCCAGTGAAGGATCAGAACTGCAGGGCTATTTAAAGAAGCAAGCCAAAGGAAAAGCATTAGGAAAGCACATGCACAATGGTGGTATCAACAGCTTCAATTTCCATTGCAGTCCCCGCATGGTATTACTAGCGAAGTTTTAAGATTTCCTTCTTTAAATACATTAACAATGGGCAATGAGTGAGCAAATGCTTGCACATCCTAGAGAACATTTTCCTGATGTTTTTCAAGAATGCTGATTTGCTGAGAAATGAACATATGGTAGAGATGTCAGTGCTGTGAAGGTGTATGGCAAACTGAAATGCTCTGGGTTGTTCTTTATGAAGGTTCCCCATAGCTACCAGCCGGATGTGCAGTTTGTTGAAATGTCAATTGAGAAATTTGTTCCTCGGGGAAGGAAATCAAGGACAGATGCTGTATCAACAGATAAAGAAGACAATGAATTGACAGAGTCTGAAAAGAATTTACTTGCAAAATATTTTAACTCTGGCACCAAGGAAGTCTGGAAACCATCTCTTGTTGCGTTTCCTCACTACCAGTTATTTCCATCACGAGTGTATAAAGCAAGACACTCATTTAGAACAACAGAGATGCTGATTGACACTTTACAGTTCTTACAAGAACACAGAACCACTCTAGCTTGTACCAAAAATTGCTTCCTGAGAAATGAGGTAGCACACTATCTTCGTTATTAGTGCTTTTATTTTCCTCATAATATGTTATCTGGGATTTAATTGTAATTCTTATTAAGCTTTTTTACTATGCCATTTGGTGATAGGATGGAGCCTCTTCAACAAAGTGCTTGCCATCTGCATTGGATATCATCAGGGAAGCAGGATCTCAAGGTATTTAGTCTGACCGATAGCAACTAGCATGAATATAAGTTCAGTTCTCTATTATGTTTTGAAACTCAAAGACGTTCAAATATAGCAATTTGTTGAAGGGAAAATTTGGAAACTGACTAAATGCATAAAATAATTAAAAATGCTGTTATGAGATTAAGAGGGGATGAATTTGTGCATGGTCAGCACTTTTGGAATCCATCCTTTGACAGAAAGCCTAAAATCACAGTAGAAGTCGTAAGCCAAACTCCAATACTTTGTTTGTCAGGTAGCATAGGCTTCAGATCAGACTACCTGTAAACAGTTGGAATTCTAGTATACACATATTCTTGGCCTTGGATGCTAGAAGATCGGACAGTTGACTGTGGCACTGTTTCTGCTTCTTCTGTGATGCCCATCAAACCCAATTGTTCCTTTGGGTTTTGCTAGGGTTTGATATTACCTATTTCAGCATTCTCCTTGTACTCTTCTATTTTTTCCACCTCTAAAGGAGACACTTAGCGGTTCTATTGTGTTGATGTTTCTCCTGTTGAATTTTAGCATTAGCACGAATACTTTAAAAATTTGCAGACTAACATAAAACAAATGACAAGTGCAGTAAATCACATCAACACATCAACACATTGAACACAAGAGTTTTTCACTGGGGAAACCTTTAAAGGACAAAAACCCTAAAAGCATTAGTAATTCATCTGGTAAATGAGATGACTGAGTTCTTCAAGAATTCTCAAACCCTAATTGGGTTTGTACCACAGATCCACAATTACACAGAAGATAATATTTTACACAAAAAAATGCCAAGTTAGGGCTTTTAGCAAATTAGGGCTTGCTGCCCTAATCTTTCTCTCTCCTCCCCAGAAAATACAGTCTGCTCAAAATTCTTCTCTGCCTTCCTATGACTTGTTTTACCCTGCTCGGGTTACTGCTGCCCTACCTGGATTGATCTATCTACTGCCTAGATTGATCTGTTTGTTGCTCGGATTCACAGAGGCTTGCTCGAGGCCTTCTTTGTTTTGCCCGAACTATGTCGGGCTGGTCTGTGGGCTGTCCGAGCCCTGCTCATAGTTTTAAAAATCGGGATCGGACTCGGAATCGGAATCAGAATCGGTAATGAGTCGGTCATAAATCAGCCGATTTGAATTTAATGAATCGGTTTGCTAAAAAATACATCAAATATTTAAATTTTAAAGAAAAACAACATTTTCAAGATTATAATCCATGATTCCAAGGCATTGAAGACAAAATAACGAAAATCTGCTCATGTATATACCATAAAAGAGTCAATATATCAAAATGGCACAAAGTGTACTGTAATCTGGAGTCTGTGACTGTACTCTGTGCAATACATAAATGATAATACATGTAACATATCTAGGATACTAGAACAAAATACGTAATCCATGAGGCCTAGGCGGCTAGGCCCTATATAGTAAAGGCTATATGAACTGGAGAGTCCAAAAAGCATGCTACATAATCAACTACATAAATGATAATACATCATCAAACTCAACACCACTGCTAGAACTAGAACTAGAAGAAGAACCAGAAGGACTAGCAAATGCATCATGATCTGGCTCAGTCTCGGGCTCCTCAGGATCAAAGTCATCTGCCAATGAAGTAGTAGTACTGGCTGAATGTCGACGTCGTCGACGACTATAAGTATGAGGTCCTGATCGGCTAGTGCCTGCCATGCCTGGCACTGCTCTCTCAACATCTACACCTATATGAACTGATGGCATCGGTAGTAAAGGATCTGCATCCAACGGAACATCTAGCAAGTTCTCCAGCTCAACATCTAAGTCATCACCAAATTCTGGCGGTTGGGTCTCCACTACCCATTCTGAGTTTGGATCTATATCATCCAACACAATGGGATCCGTATCAGGTCTTTTGCTCATCAATTGGTTGCGCTTGAGTTGAAGGTTGTACTGCACAAAGACTAAATCGTTTAACTGTTTTTGCTCTAAACGGTTTCTCTTCTTTGTGTGAATCCGCTCAAACAAAGACCAATTGCGCTCACACCCAGAAGAGCTGCAGGTTTGACTCAGGACCCGAATTGCAAACCTTTGCAATAGTTTAGTATGGTTACCAAATGCTTGCCACCATTGTGCTGCAAATGTGAAGAGACAAGGTAGTTAATAACTTAATTCAACAATTTTGATTGTAAATTTGGCTAAGAATTGCAGTATTTAGTATTTACAATTTAAGAATTGACAATTGTAGTTTAAACTTTAAAAACATAAGTTAATCAAACAATGGAAATGTTTACCTGGTTGGTCTTCCTCTCTTGAAATCTTAGCAACATTATTGGCAAAGGTACCTGTGGAGGTGGTGAAAGAGTTGATTTGTCGATGCATCTCCAATTGGTCCGCCTCATTTGGGACCGTGCGCTCAAGGCAAGAATACAATCCATCTGCTACCTCCCCAGTCGGATCTGGATCAATATGCGCTCTATACTGATACCTTGGGTTAAGAAAATACCCAGCTGCATGTATAGGGCGATGGAATTGATTGTTCCATCTCCTATCAATGATCTCCCAAATAGGCCCATACTTGGCCACTCTATCTTTGTATGCTGCCTTTATTTGCTCCTTTGCTTGATCCATAGCTTCATAAATGTAGCCCATGGCCAATTTTTCCCCATCAACCAACCGCAACACCTTAACAAGTGGCTTAGTAATTGCCACAACCTCTGCTGCTCTTTTCCAAAATGAAGAGCTTTTAATTCTTTTCTTGGTGTCTTTTCCATCTTGTTTGAGGGCCCATTGGGATGAATTCCATTCATCACTTGAAAACATTTTCTCCAAGTTCTGTGCTTGGGAAATGAGAGATTGCAACGTAAGGAAGTGAGTTGCAAATCTAGTAACTGCAGGCCTAACAAGCTCCCTGCCTTGTGTGTCTCCTCATCAAGCTCAATACCCAACCGTGGTTGTAGATGTATTTGGTGATGCTTTTGGCATGCTCTATAGTGTCCTTGATCCAATCCTGTTTGCATATGTCCTCAAGCATGAGGTCTATGCAATGTGCCGCACATGTAGTCCAGAATATGGTTCTATGTTTTTTCTCTAACATCTTACCAGCAGGAACATAGTTAGAGGCATTATCTGTGATAATTTGTACAACATTACTTGTCCCCACCTCCTCAACAACGTCATCCAAAAGACGAAATAATAGATTTGCATCTTTCGCCTGATCAGATGCATCACTTGATCTCAAAAACATGGTTCCTCATGGGCAAGAGACAAGAAAGTTTATGAGAGTACGACCCTTCTGATCGATCCATCCATTTGACATGATAGTGCATCCTGTTCTGACCCATGACTGTTTGAAGTCCTTCAAGTATTCTTTTATTGACACTATCTCGTTTTGCAAAAGAGATCCCCTCAAGTCATGCATACTAGGGCATTTGAGGCCCTTACCAGCAGCTATAACAACATCCCACACAGGTTGGTAATAAGAAGAGCGTGCAGCATTGAAGGGGAGATCAACATCATACCACCATCTAGCTATGTACTCATAGGAAGCTTCTTTGTATTTCTTCTTCCAATGGTCATCTAAGGTGAGCTGAACATGTGTTGGAGGCATATGAGAAGCATTGGCACTAGCAGAGGATGTAAAATAGCTTTGAATGTCACCCTTCTTTTTTGATTTACCCTTCTTTTGTGTAGTATCGGAGGGTGCAACATACCCAAAAGGTGCAACATATCAGCTCTAATTTGTCCAATGACATCTAGTGGAGCTTCACATGCTTTCACTTGCCTTTTGATGGCAGCCAAGTGTTGTTTAAGTCTGTAAATTCCACCACCCTTAATCAACTTCTTGCAATACTTGCAATACATAACCCCATCAACAACATCTGCATGGGTCCATGCCGGATCTTTTTCTTTTGGGGCCATTTCAGAATTCGGATAGGCTGAAAGTTGAAACAACAACGAGCATTAATTCCTCAAAAAAAACATAATAAAAAAACAACATTAATTCCTCAAAAAAAAGTCATAATTACTTGCTGTAATGTTTGTTTTCTTCATTTAATTTAGTATGATTTCATCATATATTTGCATTGGGTTGTGTGCCCAATTTCATATGCCATTTCTACATTGTTTTCATTGCCAATTTCAGCCTCTCAATAGAGTTTATAGCTTTCTGTAAATTCTAGTTTTAACTTCTACCTCTACTCTAAAAGCTTCCAGCATGGAAAATGGGCCATGTGAAAACTTCAAAATGTAAAATTGCTGAAGGATTCCTCTCTTAAGCTTCTAACCGTTGAACCTTGTAGCACTAGCAAAGCATCACCTTTTGAACTGAAATGCCAAATAGAGTCTTCATTTTGAAAGAAATTGCAGTTCATTGTGATATTTTAATATTTATATTTTTTTAAGCTTGCTGTACCTTTGTAAGCATGGGCATAATTTGTTTTATGTGACTTCCTTCCCTCCAAATATTCAGGATTTTATGCAGCAGGCTCTTGGATACAATTTGTGGATTTTAGTAATATTTGTACCTAAGTTTGTAATACATTAAATAATAAAAACCATGTAATAGTAGACTGTAGTATTAAGTTTGTAATACTCACTTGTTTGCCACTGTCCACAATGCATAGTGCTGCCCCAGTGCCCACTCCAAAGCTCTGCTAGTGCTGTTAGCAAGTTGCAAGTTGCAACTCGGAACTCCACGTGTGACAATCCACACCTCGAAAATACTCCACAGTCCACACCTCGACAATAAAATGAGTCAAACCCCGTCCAACTCCTTGCTCCACGGTTTCAAGTTTCAAGTTTCAAACAAAAAAAAGGTAATGATCTCGATTGGTAGTTGTATTTTGTAGTTGTGTTCGGTAGTTAGGTTAGGGAAGGGGATAGGTTAAAACCTAGGTTAGGGAATAGGTTAGTAAAAATTTAAAAAATAAAAAAAATTGACATTTACCAAATCGGATCGATCAGGCTCGAACTCGGCCGGTTGGATCGGTTAGTTACCGAACCGGACCGGTTTGGTACCAAACCGGCTGGTTTGGTAACTAACCGGTCCTCGATCCGGTTTACCTGTCGGTTTGACCCGGTTTGGTTCCGAACCGATGAACCGGTCGGTTTCAAAATTGATTTGGCCGATTTTTAATACTATGGCCTTGCTAGGCCAGTCCGTGGACTGCTCGAGGGTTTGGTGCAGACTCAACACCCTATTGGCCAGTCTGTAGGTTGCTCGAGGGTGGCCGACAGCCCTCATGGGCTAGCCTTATGCTTTGCCCGAGGATCTGTACTGACCTCGGACCCTTCCGGGCAGGCCTGTTGGTTGCCTTAGGGTTCTGTATGAACCGACAACCCTTACGAGCTAGCCTTACAGCTGCCTGAGATGCCAGAAGAAAGGACCGAGCCCTAGAGGAAGCTGCTCGGAGGTCTGAGAGCTGCCTGGATGAAGGAGGAGGCTGCCCGGTGGAGTTGTGCAGCTTCCTGTGAAGATGGTGAAGGAGAAGAAGAATAGGGTTAAACCCTAGCTGGTGTTTGGAGCTGCAAAAAGGTAAAACCCTAGTTTAGGGTTTATAAAAAAAACAAGAATGAATGCCGTAGCTAGACTCATCCATGCTAGGACATATCATCAATCTTCCTTCTCTTCAATAACCAACAGTTTCTTTTGTTGGAGCAGCTCTACTTGCGAGAGAAAAGCGTGTATAATAATGAAATGGATTGATCTTCTTTTATAGCCTTTTAGTCACCTGTAAGTGGACCAAAACTCAAAAGAACAAAATATTAATATTTTATTCTTTTATCACTTTGACTTTTACCTTTAGTGGTACTAAAGGTCTTTTTTCACTTTCACTTTGACGCCTTAGTGGTACTAAGGGTCCTTATGTATTTTAGACTTTTGCTTTAGCCTTCTTCAAGTGCCTTGTGGTCAAAACAAGTGGTCAAGGTGGTCCTTCATCCCCACTCAAAGTACATCATCATAAACAGAGAGAATTACTAATACTTTTATCTCACACTTTGTGTGACACCAAGATTAGATACTAAGGTGTCTTAACCAAGGGTAGCTAAGCCTTGGAGAAGATCACAAAGCCCATTGATTGAGGGTCAGAGTGTCACACATGCCTAGACCTGGTCTATGGTTTATAGTGTTATCCTTGTAATAGACCAGTCGCCTTAGCGATAGGCTGCATAATTTGACACAAGGTCAAATACTTGGTAACAGACCAAGCGCCTCCATTCTCCCGGAGAATGGCCCTCAGCCCTGGGCTGAGTCCCTAGTCCTGGACTAGGTAATTTCTGGTAAATGACCAGGTGCCTCCATTCAAAGAATGGCCACTCAGCTCTAGGCTGAGTCCCCCTATGTTAGACTGGTTCCACATCCTTGTCCCAGACCAGATGTCACCATTCAACAGAATGGTCACTTAACTCAAGGTTGAGTCCCCCAGTGTTGGACTGGTTCCATATCTTGGTCCCGGACCAGATATCCCCATTCAACAGAATGGTCACCCAACTCAAGGTTGAGTCCCCAAGTACTGGACTGGTTCCACACCCTGGTCTCAGACCAGGTGTCTCCATTCTCCTAAGAGAATGGCTCTCGATGCTGCTCAGAAAAATCAACACTCCCTCTCAGCGAGAGAGGCATTCTCTGCCATGCCAAGCTTGTCACGAAAGTATACGAACTTTGATGCTGTCAGAGGCTTGGTCAAGATATCTACGACTTGTTCATCCGTACGAATGTACTGCAACTTTAGAGCACCTCTTTGCACTAGGTCTCTGATGAGATGATACTTCATTTCAATGTGTTTCGATCTGTCATGAAACACCGGGTTCTCCGAAAGCTTAATGCAACTCTGATTATCGCAATGGATGATCATTGAGTCAAGCTGTCCACCGAACAGATCAGATAGAAGTTTTCTAAGCCAAACTGTTTCCTTGCAAGCATCACTTGCCGCAATGTACTCTGCCTTAGCTGTACTCTGAGCTATGGACCAAGAGATCATTGCAGATCCCATATTAAAGTAGTAACTAGAGGTGCTTTTCCGGTCTACTGCACTGCCAGCCCAATTTGAATCAGCATACCTTGATAATAATACTCCACTGTTGGAAGTATATCTGAGCCATGCAGGTACCCAGTGTATGTGCTTTAGATTGGACATGAACTGACTCAGAACATTCACTATGTAACAAATGTTTGGTCTCGTATGCACGAGATACATGAAGGATCCAATAAGATGTTTGTACAGAGTAGAGTCCACACTTTGTGAACTGGTGGTTGAGTCACGCAACTTTGTTAAGTTGGCAGTCATGGGTACGCTCATGAACTTGCAGTCCTGCATCCCAAATCTTTGCAAGATGTCCACTGCATACTTTCCTTGTGTTAGGAGAATCTCGCTTGGCTTTTGCCAGACCTCTAAGCCAAGGAAATAATGCATCAAACCGAGATCCTTCATCTCATATTTAGAGGTAAGCTCCCTCTTACACTGTTCTATCCAATGTTCTTTACCTGTAAGAAACAAGTCATCTACATATAGAACAAGGATTAAGACATGATTATGAACAACCTTAAAGTAGAAGTTAGAGTCAGCTGTACTTTTGGAAAACCCGAAGCTATGGAGAAATCCATCCATCTTTGCATACCAGACTCTTGGAGCCTGTTTCAGTCCATAAAAGGCTTTCTTCAGTTTACACATATGGGTCTTATTCCCATGAGTCACAAAGCCTTCAGGTTGCTCAATGTAGACTTCCTCCTCAATCTTGCCATTGAGGAAGGTTGTCTTTACATCTATTTGATGTAACTTCCATCTGAATACTGCAGCAAGAGAAATGATGGTTCTGTTGTCACCAACCTTTTAGTTGCCTATGTGAGATGGATCCAGAATGGATGGTAGAGGGACAAACAACTAAGGAGGTGGAACCAAGATTGCCTCGACTCCCAAATGGATGGTTGTCACGCCAATCGAGGTAGTCTTCGCTTTGTGTTATCCTAGCCCAAGACAACAAAGGGGGAGACCCAGATCTACTCCCGATAGGAGAGATCAGACCTACACACTAGATCAGATCAAATAGACTTGAGGTACATAAGGTGTAAGGTCAATGGGAACCCTAGATCTATGGAGGGTGTCTCTAAGTGAACCAGGGCTTTGGAAGTGTGAGGTTTGATCCAAGGTTGGGACACAAGTGACCTATAAGGTGAATACTAGATCTGGGGTTGGGGTACTAGCAATAGATGAAGGTGTCCACTGCCTTGGGAAACGTAATCAATGTAGGGAGGGAAAGGACAGGATTGGGGCTATCTAGTATCGATGGAATGGTATAACAATCTCACAGTACCCGAATCACTAGGAAAAATAAGATTTCAGGAAAAAGAGGCCAAAGACGGGGTAGCGCTAGTGTTGGATATTAGTGCCTGTCAGATCCAGGGCAATGGAGTCACTATTTGCCCAGCGTTGGAAAAAACTTGCCTGGGAAATAGCTCGATCTACAAACCCAAAAAGGTATTTGGTCGGAAAAGTCAGATCACGGGAAAAACCAACAGCAGGATGGCTAGCGCTAGGGTTTGGGAGGTTAGTTTCTGAGATCTAGGGCAACTTGTCAACTTCTAGCTCAGCGTTGAAGGTGATTTGGTGAGAGGATGACATGATCTACAAACCCACGAAGGTATTTTGCCGGAAAAATCAGATCATAGAAAAACTCAGAAAAATGGTGGATAGTGCTAGGGTTTGGGAGGCCAGTTTCTCAGATCTAGGGCAACCTGTCAACTTCTAGCTCAACGTTGAAGGTGATTTGGTGAGAGGATGACCCGATCTACAAACCCACGAAGGTATTTTGCCGGATTAATCAGATCACAGAAAAAGTCAGAAAAATGGTGGATAGTGCTAGGGTTTGGGAGGTTAGTTTCTCAGATCTAGGGCAAACCAACCACTTTCAGAACAACGTTGAGGATGATATGGTTAGGGGATGACTCGATCTACAAAACCCAGCAGTGGTTTTGCTCGAGATCAAGCGGTCCGTTTTTTAGTATTTTTTGGTTTCTCTTATTATAGAATTTTCAGTGTAAAACGAAGAAAAGTAGAGGCCAATGGATTGAGATCTGGAAGAAAGGGACTAACCTGTAAATTTTACTTGGAAAACCTTTTAGATGCCTTGATGATGATGATCCCTGCTATTCTGATCGATTTGAGAAGCTTTGAGTGAGTTCTATGTCCAACGTTTTGCCCCAAGGAGTCAATGTGCCCTCTCTCCTGCACAACAAACATCAACCATATCAGATTTGCTGCAACATGAGAAAAAGGCTAGATGCTACAGGAAAATAGCAAGAAGAAATCATAGATTGCAATGACACTAATGCAAACCCCTTGATAAAAACGAAGACAATCCAAGCGAGTTGAGGTCCCCCTGCAAAAATGCCCAAGCTGAAGTCGGCCTCCTGTAGACAAGACAAAGATTCCTGAAAAGATATAGATCTCACGACAATTTCGCGAATGCTAGGAAGCAAAAGACTTTCCAATCACCATCTAAGAACACCAAATGCAAAGGAGATCCAAGAATATCCACAAGAAAAGTTTTTCTATTATTCAGATCCAAGAGCCAAAGACCCCTTACAAATGAGAATCTCTCTCCTTTAAATAGGAATGAGAGAACCAAAATCCTAACCACTTTTCAAATGAGCGGCTAAGATTAAAAGATACAAATGTTTAATCAATGGTTGAGATGAGCTCAACATACAATACATGGATCAATATAACAATATAATATAGAAGTGGAGTAAATCACGCAAAGAGAGGGGGCCCCACTCAACAAAAAATAAATGAAGCACATGGTGGGTCCATGGAGTGTTAACTAATTCCCTCTGGGTGTCCCCATGGCACAATAAAAATAATATATTTTTTAAACTGTGAAATTGTGTCTCCTTGAGGAAATCGTGAGCCTCCAAAAGCTCCAGAAAATAATATAAAATGCCCGAAAAATAGATGTGGGCCCATCCAGGTGCTGCAACTGTTGGAGAAGGTGCGAAGGACATCATTCTCATCATCATGACTCATCCCATGCCATTTCCTTGCCTCAGTAGCCCAAATCAAATTCCTCAGTATCCATTTAATTAATTTTTCATCTGCCTCGGGAAACATAAACCTTCCAAAATTGTCTCCTAGGGTGCCCGCGTTATCCAACTGAGACTACCAGGCTCTCTAGGAGGTGGGTAATATGGTACAATCAAGTGGTTGGACCCCTTATGCCCCATACAACGCCCTAGGAGATCCAATAAGATCATCTCCCTGCTCAGACATGACTTCCAATGAAGCAAAACGACACCAATAGAGTAAAATGAGCCTAATCATATCTGTAAGTGCCCGGAACTGACAACAAGCTATCTCACTAGACTCAGAGAGTCCAAATCCATCTAAGGTATATAGTCATACCCATTCCAAGTCTCTGCCTGGTCATCTGCAATATCCAATAGACAAAATGATCACCTTTAAATGACCAGATACCAATAATATAACTCAAGATGTCATCCATCTGCTACAAGTGTTAAGAGGCTAGGACATGCTCTACAAATCATTCAAGTAACAATCATAACAAATAGCAATCACCTCATTGGCGGTACATCAACCAAATACAAATATAGGGTTTTATTTATTATTACTCAGACTAGACTTTCAAGACTATACTCACTTCATAGTTGTAGTCAATTTGCTAGTGAAGGGTGAAGGCTAGAATTTACAAGGCTAGGACAAAGGATGACCACCAACTCAACATTGTGACCCTTTGGATATGGAAAGGGAATACTCACTATAGCCATATGCTGGACAAACAACAACAAAGGGGATGGCAGTGCCTCACAAATGGGTGAACTACTTCAGAGGTGCTTACTCACCTTGACAAATGCTCACAATCCAACTCAATACAAATAAGGCCAGCAATTTTTAGATATAACTTTTAGGAACCATTGTTTTTTTGGGCCTTTGATTTTCCATAGCCTTTGTCTTCGTATTTTTTATACAGACTTTTATCATTTAGGCTTTATGCATTCATGTATGTTCAAAAACACTACTTTTCATGAATGTTTAAGATATTTCATTGCAATATTTTTCAGAGCCAATTTCATTAGGCTAGCCTTGCATTCACGTATGTTTAAAAACACTACTTTTCATGAATGGGCTTTTTCATAAGATATTCATTAAATTTCCAAATACATTGTTTTGATGGTAGCGCTACTTGTTTTCGGTAAGCAAACACATCCGAGGAAACTCAGAGCAGAGACACAAATAAACAAGGAAGCTTGTCCAACAAAGGCTCTAGCAGGGAAAGGTCCTCCATGCTACAAGTCAAGTAGTAAGTCGGGCTAAAACACAACTGGAAGATAATGGATGAGTGGAGACTATGAATAATGAAACCGACACTAGCAAGCCAAGGTATGGTGGAATGACTACCTCTATTCTCCCTAAGGAGGGTAAAATCGATGAGTATAGATCAAGAACTTCCAATTCTGAGTAGGGACGTCAATACATAATATAGATACATCCAAGTCCACATATTTATATGATCACTAGATCATGACACTAAATGCTAACACGTCACAGAAATGAGTATAAGAGCAATGATAACCATAACACAATATAACACAAGCCTAGTCATAAGCATGAAAATAATCCATCTACACCAACATCTGTCCAATGAGAAAACACTGATGCAAATCTGGGCACTGCTAACTGCTTTGTACATGACTAAATGGCTACATCGGTCCTCAAATCTGAGTGTCCCGAGACTTAGTCATGGCACGGGAAAGTACTATAGTCCATAAATAAAATAATGATCCATCATAAATGCTCATCTCAGCATCTCATTTGTAGGAGATCTGGCTGAAAAAGTGTACTGAATCTGAAAAATAGAATATGGTAGCTCGACTACTATATATGTGATAACAGGTTCTAATGGTAGTATACCTGGCAATGGGAGCAAATGTCTCATCATAGTCAATGCCTTCTTTATGATTGAAGCCACGAGCTACGAATTTGGCTTTATACTTCTCCACATTGCCATCAACAACATGCTTGATTTTTTAAAGCCATCTATATGTCACCATTGACTTTCCTGATGGTCTGGGAACAACTTCCCGCACATCATTCTTCATGATTGAACTGTACTCTTCAATCATGGCGTCAACCCATACTTGTTGACTTGTTGCTTCTTCGTATGAGGAAGGTTCTGCATTGATGAGCTGACTCATAAGACCAGAGTACTTCTGTGGTCTTATGCTTTCTTTGAAAGACCCGAGAGGAGCTCTATGCTTCTTGGCTTCTTGTACCATTTTTCGGTACCAAGCAGGTCTCCTTATGGAAGGAGGAACTTCAAGCGATTCTTCTAGTGGACTTTTAGTGTCCTCAGGTGCATCGGGAATTTGATCCTCAAATTCCTCTTCCTCCCTCTGAACTTCTAAATCCGGAAACTCAAGGGGAGGTACTTAATCTTCCTTTGAAAGCTCGTGTTTGACGAAACACAACTTCCTCATTGAAGATCACATCTCTGCTAACTTCAATGTACCTCTATCCAGGTACATAGATGCGATAGGCCTTCGAGCAGTCACTGTACCCGACAAATATACCTTTCTTACTAGAAGGCTCTAGCTTGACCCTTTTTTCCTTCGGCACATGAATGTAAACCAGAGTGCCAAATATCCTCATGTGGTCAACTGCAGGTTTCTTTATGGTGAATACTTCTTCTAGAGTCTTCTCCCCCAAGATAGCATGAGAGCGTCTGTTCTGGATATACACAGCAGTACTTGTAGCTTCAATCCATAAGGATAAAGGAAGATCTAGATCGGTAAGCATGGCTTTAGCAGCTTCACAGATCGTTCTATTCTTCCTTTTTGCAACCCCATTTTGCTGAGGGTTGTACGGTATTGTCAGCTCTTTCTTGATTCCTGCTTCTCGCAAGAAATCATCAAACTCATTAGGTTCATACTCACCTCTGTTCTTTGATCTCAAGATACAGATGTGTTTGCTAGTTTGATTTTCAATCAGAGCCTTGAACTCTTTGAACCTGTCAAAAGTTTCACTTTTGGCCTTGACGAAGTAAATCCATGACTTTCGAGAGTGATCATCTATGGACAAGACATAATACATGCACCCACTCAAGGAGGGTGAAGACATAGGCCCACAAATGTCAGAGTGAATCAAATATAAAATGCCTTTAGATCTATTCTTGATTCTAGAAAATGATCTCTTACTGTTCTTAACTAGAGCACATCCTTTGCAAATTCCATCATGTTTTGGAGATACCTCTGGCATACCTGTGACCATCTTCTGCAACCTAGAAGAGCTGTGTAGTGAAGGTGCCCAAACCTTCTATGCCACAACTCACATGGATCAACTGTATGATGTACCAAAGCATGAGTGGAATCTTCGGAAGCCTTGTAAAGGCCTCCCTCTCGAACCTCAATCTGTACAGCTGAGCTTAGCTTTTCATTCTTTGCCCATAGTAGGACCTTCTTGTCTATGAAGGGGACTCTGTAGCCCTTGTCCTCTAAGCCAACAACATATAGAAGATTCTTCTTCAAACCAGGAACATATAAGACATCGTCAATATGTAAAACCATACCTGAATCAAGTTGAAGTGAAGTTGAGCCAACTCCTTCAATCTTGTAAGTGGAGTCATCTCCAAGTTCCACCTGAGTAGTGAACTTCTTCTTTCTATAACTAGTGAGAGCTCCACGGTTACCCGTCATATGCCTTGAGGCACCGCTATCCACCAACCAAGAGGTAGCACTGTCTGTGATGGATCCAAGTAGTACTCTCTTCTAGGTTCGTCTTCTTTGTTAGCCTTGGTGTTCTTCTTCTTCTTCTTCTTCTGCAGGAGACGCTTGAAATCTTCTTTTGAATTTCTTCTTGGTTTGCCTGCAATCCCTGGCAAAGTGCCTAAACTTGTGGCAATTATAACATTCCACTTTTGAAACATTAGAGAACTTACCTTGAGGTTTCTTTCCCTTCTTTTGCTGAGAGGAGGGCTTCTTGAACTTCTTTGTCTTTGCTGCAAGTGCAAGGTTTTCTTTCTTAGTTGTCTTGCCTGAAGTCCTTCCCTCTTCTTCCAAGCAATCATGCCAAAGTCTTTCAAAGTTTGGCTGATTCTCACATCCACTGACAGATGCTAGGAAAGTTTCCCAAGAGCTTGGGAGATCATCGACTACAATTTGCACAAGGTCATCATCATCAACAACAATATCAATAGCAATTAGTTGATCTCTTACATGTGCAATCTTTGTGAAGAAGGGACCAATCCCTTCATCCTTGTTCATCTTCAAAGTTCGTAGCCTTTTCTTCAAGACTCTCTTCTGACTGGGAGCCTTCTTCTCATACAAGTTAGCCAAGGTGTCAAAGCATTCTTTGGCAGTCTTTAATGCTATGATGTTGGGCATCACGATTTCTTTGACAGAATCATAGATGATCCTTCTAGCCTTAGCCTGCTTCTTCTTGTAAGTAACTCTGCCGGCATTAGATGCTGGCTCTTCACTGACGTTGAACACAATGTCATCAAGGTCATTTTCTTCTAGAATAGCTGTAAGCCTAGCTTTCCAGGAGTTGTAGCTAGCTGAACGTTGAAGCTTCTCTTCCGGTCTGAAGATGTTGATGGCCATCTCTGCCACTTAGTCAAATGTTAAGTCTGCAAAATATCCCAAGGTCTAGGAAGACAACAGCAATTTCTTCTTACTTTTGTCAAGGTGGTCCTTCATCCCCACTCAAAGTACATCATCATAAACAAAGAGAATTACTAATGCTTTTATCTCCCACTCCGTGTGACACCAAGATCGGATACTAAGGTGTCTTAACCAAGGGTAGCTAAGCGTTGGAGAAGATCACAAAGCCCACTGATCGAGGGTCAGAGTGTCACACATGCCTAGACCCGGTCTAGGGCTTATAGTGTTATCTTGGTAACAAACCAGGTGCCTCAGCCATAGGCTACATAATTTGACACAAGGTCAAATACTTGGTAACAGACCAAGCGCCTCCATTCTCCCGGAGAATTGCCCTCAACCCTGGGCTGAGTCCCTAGTTTCGGACTAGGTAAATTCTTGGTAACTGACCAGGTGCTTCCATTCAAAGAATGGACACTCAACTCTAGGTTGAGTCCCCTAGTGCTAGACTGGTTCCACATCTTGGTCCCTGACCATATTTCACCATTCAATAGAATGGTCACTCGACGCAAGGTTGAGCCCCCCAGTGCTGGACTGGTTCCATATCTTGGTCCTGGACCAGATATCCCCATTCAACACAATGTTCACTCAACTCATGGTTGAGTCCCCCAGTACTGGACTGGTTCCACACCCTGGTCCCAGACCAGGTGTCTCCATTCTCCTCGATGCTGCTCAAAAAAATCAACATCTCCATGGTTCCAGCATCAAACAAACATTCTGCAGATCATTCTCCTAGAGTGGTCATGTGTATTGACCAATGGTTGGTAGAGAATGGGCCCGTCGTAGCCCTTATTAGTCATGTGTATTGAGGCTTGGATGCTTAGCCTTTGTCTAGTCATGTGGATTGACTATGAGTGAAGGAGGGTTAGTGGTCACATGCATACTCTATGTGGGAGTGCTCATGATGGAGTGATCTATTCTAATTAGAGTGAGTTGATGTCATTATTGTATTTGGTCATGCTAGAATATCAAGGTAAAACCTTCGTTGTATGTCGGGGCAATAGTCCCCAAAAGAAATAATGTAAAATGTATTTTGAGTTTTCCAAGAGGGAAGTCGACTCTATTAGGTTAGGAAGTCGAACCAATTAGGGTCTTTGGTCAGTCACTTGTAAAGTATAAATAGAGAGGCACCCTCCCTTGTTTGACAAACATCACTCAAGCATGTTCGCTTAAGAGAGAGAAAGACAAGTGTGCCAGTGAAGGAGAAGAAGTTGCTAAAGACATCTTATCTTTGGGTATTCTATCTTGGTTTGACATTGTACTAAGTGACGAAACTATTGTAGTTCCATGGTTTTCTCCTTTATGGTTTCCCTGAGGAAAATCTTTGTGTTCTTATGTATTGTTGTGTTTGTCTATCTTTTAGTTTAAAGATTTAACCTAAGTGAATTAAAGTAAAACTCTAATATGATATCAAAGCCACTCTAAAAGAAGGCACTATGCAGCTGAGTAAACTATGGCTTCCAAGTTCTAGCAACTTTCTCCACAAAAATTATAGAAAAGAGGGCTAGGCTAACTTGCCTCAAGGAGGTGCATCTTTTGGTTGACAAAGATTCCAGTTTGGAGAGATCTCAATTTTGACCTAATCACTACTCCCGGAGGAAACTAGGGCATCGAGTTTTTGAAATTTCCCTCCACAAAATTTGGCAAAGGACCTCACTGGACAACTCGCCTCAAGGAGGCACATCTTTCTATCCAAACGAAATTTCAAGATTTCAAGTTTGGAAAATTAAGGTTTCTTTGTGGAACCCTAGGTCAACCAGATCAAATTGGTAAGGTCTATTCCCTTGCTATTTCCATTTGAGGTTCTCATATCAAGATGATGAATCACAACATGCTTGAGGATAAGCTTGAGGGAGCATATAACTTCCGAGCATGGAAGTATAGAATCTCTCTTATCCTAGAAGAGAATGACCTAGACAAACACGTCAATGAGGAGGTTCTAGAACCAGAGGGAGAAGAGGCAAAGGAAAACCACAAGAAGAACATGATAAGAGCTAAAAGGATTATTGCAGGTTCTATCAAGGATAACCTCATCCCTCTTGTATCATCATTGAAGACTTCTAAGAAGATGTTCGATGCTTTGACCAAGCTATTTGAAGGAAAAAGCATCAACTAGAAGATGACCCAGAGGAATCAACTCAAGAATGTGAAGATACAACATTCATAAACCATTTAGTCTTACTTCACAATGGTTTCTCAGATCAAGGAGCAACTAGAGGCCATTGCAGAAAATGTTGAAGAACAAGAAATTGTGATGACTACCTTGAATGGACTTCCAAGGTCATGGGACTTATTCATTCAAGGAATTTGTGCTAGAAAGAAACTAATTAAGTTCAGCAAGCTGTGGAAGGAATGCACTCAAGAAGAAGCTCAATTTGTATCAAGAGAAGAGAAGATGGGAGCAAGTGATGATTGAGCTCTAACTACTTAGGCAAAGAAGAATGAAGGAAAGAGGGAGAATCACTCTCACAAAAGACCCAAGAAATTCCAAAAGAATCATAGACCAAGAAGGGACTACACAAATCTTAGACACTACACATGTGATGAGAAAGGCCAGTTCTCAAGAGATTGTCCCAGAAACAAAGGATCCTCCAAGGCAAACAAAAAGAAGAGGCATCATGCACATATTGCAGAGGATGATGAACTCGCAAGCAAGAGAATAAGAGAAGATTCTTCAAGTAATGAAGAATATGTTTTGATCTCAGCTCTTACAAGAACCACTACCCATGGAAGCAATGATTGGTTAGTGGACAGTGGAGCTTCCAAGCATATGACATGATACAAAGAATCCTTCATCAACATATCAAAACATGAGTCACCTCACAAGGTGAAACTTGGAGACGATTATCTATATCCCATAAAAGGGAGTGGAGAAGCCTCTTATAAGTTAGACTCTTGCAAGTCAATGAAGATGCAAGATGTTCTCTACTTATCGGGTTTGAAGAAAAATCTCCTCTTCATTTCAGCGTTAGATGCTAAAGGATTCTGTGTTGCATTTGTTGATGGCCAAGTACTCATGTGGCTAAGAGGAAAAACAATAAATGATGCTGCAATAATTGGAGAGCAAGAGGGAGGTCTGTACAAGTTGAAAGGACGAGCAAAACAAGACTTGGTTCATGACTCTATAGAACCAAGTGAACTATGGCATCATAGACTTGCACATGTACACTATAGGGCTCTACAAATTGCAAGCAAAGTAGTATCAGGCCTTCTCAAATTCCAAGCAAAACATGAAGGCACTTGTAAAGGATCTGCACAAGGAAAGAATGTAAAGAAACCATTTCCAAGCAGTGAAAGCAAGGTGAAAGAAATCTTGGAAATAATCCACTCAGATGTATGTGTCCCCATGTCATTCAATTCTTTAAGCGGGTATGCATAATATGTTTCTTTCATAGATGACTATTCTCGTAAAACTTGGATTTACTTCTTGAAAGGAAAAGATGAAGTTTTCAGCAAGTTGAAAGCGTTCGTAGAGAATCACACCAAAAAGAAGATCAAGACCTTACGATCAGACAATGGCAGGGAATTCAGTTCAGATCAGTTCAAAGACCTATGCAGAGATTATGGGATTAAGAGGGAGATGGGCACTCCCTACAATCCTCAACAAAATGGCATTGCAAAAAGGAAGAATAAAACTATAATGGAAGCAACAAAGGCGATGCTTCATGACTAAGACCTTCCAATGCACCTATGGGCAGAAGCAAAAGAACAACAGTGTATGTACAAAACAAAACAGCTCACCGTGTTCCGAAGAAGAAGACTTTTGAAGAATCCTTCTCAGGAAAGAAACAAGAAGTCAACCATCTTCGAATATTTGGTTGCCCTTTGTACCTACATGTCCCCAAAGAAAAGATGGCAAAACAGACCCTTCAGGAAAGAAGGGCATATTTGTGGGATACAATGACGAATCAAAAGCATACCGAATATACTTCCCAGTATTCAAGAAGATCGAGACTAGTAGAGATGTTTCTTTTGATGAGGTCTTAGCTTACAACAGTCAAAACAATTCCACATTGAAGATGTTGAAGAAACCGAAGTCCCCAGAACCAAAGATATAGTTATGGAAGAAATGACTCAAGAGAACCATGAAGATCATGACATGGCGGAACCTCAAGAACCCATAGATCCATCTCATGAGAATAATTCTTATAAGAGAAGACCAGCATGGGCACATGGAGCTATTCAAGATGTAGAGAGGTATGGCGCTCTAGATGGGACACGTAGAGAAAGCAAAAGATCAAGACCATACTCCAACTACGTTGCCCTATTATTCGACATCATTGATAATGAACCTTCCAACTATGAAGAAGCTGCTGAGAAGGAGTGGAAGGAAGCCATGATTGAAGAATAGCAGTCGATTATGAAGAATGATGTTTGGGAGATAGTTCCAAGGCCAGAAGGGAATTTCGTAGTGTCCTCCAAATGGATCTACAAAATCAAGCATGCTGCAGACGGTAGCATCGAAAAATACAAGGCAAGGTTTGTGGCACGTGGCTTCTCCCATAAAGAAGGCATCGATTATGAGGAGACATTTGCACCAGTAGCAAGATACACTTCCATCAGATCAGTACTAGCCTTAGCTACAATAATGAAGTGGAAGATACACCAAATGGATGTCAACACAACTTTCTTGAATGGTGTAGTTGAATAGGAAGTGTATGTGGAGTAGCCACTAGGATTCGAGACGCATGACAGACAAACTCATTTGTGTAAGTTAAAGAAGGCCTTGTACTACTTGAAGCAGACACCCAAGATGTGGTATGGCAGGATGGATAGCTTTCTAATGAGCTTAGGCTTTACCAATAGTAAAGCAGATTCCAACCTCTACTTCAAGGTTGAGAGTGGAAGACTAGTTATTCTCCAACTGTATGTAGATGACTTGTTCCTGACAGGAGAGGATGAGCTCATTTACAGATACAAAGAGAAGGCTTGCTGCAAAGTTCGAGATGAAGGACCTGGGGATGATGTACTACTTCTTGGGACTGGAAGTGTGGCAGAATTTAGATGGGATACTTCTTGGACAAGGAAAGTATGCAGTAGATATTCTGAAGAGGTTCGAAATGATGGACTGCAAGGCTATCGCCATACCCATGGCATCAAACTTGAAGTTGTTGAGTGATGCATCTTTTGAAACAATTGATGCCACGGTGTATGAGCAGATGGTTGGTTCGTTGATGTACTTGATGAACACGAGGCCAGACATATGCTTTGCCGTGAACACATTGAGTTGGTTCTTGACAGATCCGAGACGTGTTCACTTGGTTGTTGCAAAGACTGTATTGAGGTCCTCGAAGGGTACAATTGAGTATGGGCTCAAGTATGTGACGGATCAAAAGATTAACCTACGTGGTTATGTTGATTCAGATTGGGCAGCCAGTGCCATAGACATGAAGAGCACTTCAGGATGCTGCTTCAGTTTGGGAACCAGGGTGATCTCTTGGTTTAGCAAGAAGCAGCCAAGTGTGGCATTGAGTACAACGGAAGGAGAGTACATTGCAGCTTGTTCGGTTAGCTGTGAGGTAGTATGGCTTCAGAAGCTACTACTAGATTTGTTTGATCTCGAGTTAGAGGCAACGTGTATCTTCTGTGACAACTAGAGTTGTGTGAAGTTGAAGCACATAGAGATCAAGTATCACTATATTCAGGATATGGTGCAGAGAGGAGTAGTGAAGCTCCAGTATGTGGCGACAGACGAGCAGACAACCGATGTTATGACCAAGCCTCTGGTGAGAGTGAAGTTTGAGTACTTTAGGGACAAGCTTGGAGTTGTACAGATCGGTGTCCATCACGAGGAGTGTTGAAGTCTTAGATGGTGCTAAGCCTGCATTCAGTATGAAACAAGACTAACCATACAAAAAGACACATCCAGTATGAAACAGGCCTGGCTCTGTGAAGTCTTAGATGGTTCTAGGTCTGCATTCAGTATGAAACAAGACTGACCCTGCAAAGAGACACATCCAGTATGAAACAGGACTGGCTTTGTGAAGTCCTAGATGGTTATAGGCCCGCATTCAGTATGAAACATGACTGACACTGTAGAGATCCACATTCAGTATGAAACAAGACTGATCTTGCGAAGGAATTCAGTATGAAACATGACCGACACTTCAGATATTCGCATTCAGTATGAAACATGACTGACCTTGTTAAGGCATTCAGTATGAAGTAAGACTGACATTGCAAAGATCTGCATTCAGTATGAAACAAGACTGACCCTACAAGGGCATTCAATATGAAACAAGACTGACACTGCAAAGATCCACATTCAATACGAAACAAGACTGACCTTGCAAAGGCATTTAGTATGTAACAGGACTGACACTGCAGAGATATGCATCCAACATGAAACAAGACTGGCACTGTAAGGTACATCTAGTATGAAAAAGGATTGGCACTCTACGAGGTACATCCAACATGAAAAAAGGCTGGCACTGTATGTATATGTTGATGAAGTCCTAGAAGGGATCTAGGCCTACATCCAACATGAAACAGAGCTAGCTCTGTAGAACTTCTGAGGACGGATAGATTCAAAAGATGTCACTAGTCAATGGTTGACAAGATGAGAATTGATGCAGCAGTGATGATGAGCCAACGATGATGATTCAGTGATGATGAGCCAACGATTATAATTCGACAATGATGATCCAGTGATGATGTCCAGAGACTGTGTCCAGTTGTGATGATGACCAGGTCAGTAGAATACTTTCCTAGTTAAGAGGGAGTGTTGTTGAAAATATAACTTCGGGAGATATTCTATTGTATATTATTATTGTATTTTATTGTACCTCCGTCAGAGATATTTTTCCTTCGTTTAGGGGTGTCATTATTGTATTTGGTCATTCTAGAATATCGAGGTAAGACCTCCATTGTAAGTTGGGAAATAGTCCCCATAAGAAATAATGTAAAATGTATTTGAGTCTCCCAAGAGGGAAGTCGACCTTGTTAGGTTAGGAAGTCGACTCAGTTAGGGTCTTTGGTCAGTCACTTCTAAAGTATAAATAGGGAGGTGCCCTCCCTCATTTGACACACATCACTCAGGCAAGTTCGCTCAAGAGGGAGACAGACAAGTGCGCCAGTAAAGGAGAAGAAGAAGCTACTAAAGACATCTTATCTTTGGGTATTTTATCTTGGTTTGACATTGTACTAAGTGATGAAACTATTTCGAAGAAGTTGTGGGGTTTTCTCCTTTATGGTATCCTCGAGGAAAATATTTGTGTTCTGCCAATAAAGGAGAAGAAGAAGCTACTTGAAACTTCTTATCTTTGGGTATTCTATCTTGGTTTGACATTGTACTAAGTGATGAAACTATTTTGAAGAAGTTGTGGGGTTTTCTCCTTTATGGTTCCCCCGAGGAAAATCTTTGTGTTCTTGTGTATTGCTGTGCTCGTCTATCTTTCAGTTTAAAGATCTAACCTGAGTGAATTAAAGTAAAAACTCTAACAGCTTGACCTCAAGATGGTGTTGGCTTAGTGTTCTTCCCTTAGGCATTGGGTATTTCTTGGAAATTCAGTGGACGTCCTTCATTGGTGCCTCATGGAGGATCCACTTGCTAGGAGAATGCCCTACATGGGATGATAAGTGCTTTGCATCATAGAGGGGAGTTTCAAGCCCTAAATGGCATGTGGTAGCTTTGATTCCTGTGGGGATTAGAAATGGATCGAGGATGTTTGGTGTTTTGATATTGTTCTGGTAGGGGATAGTTGACTCAATGGAGTACATTGCTTAGGAGGATTGATAGAGTCCATGGAGGCTTATGATGGAGGCATGTGGACTTACCTTGTGTAGCTACATAATCTTGGATCCCTTATTGTTTACGACATCACCTTGAAACATGGCGAATGTACTTTAGAGTGGATGCCCCACTTGTGTTGGCCTACAAGGGCTCATGTAGGTTGCGTGTAGGGGCTTGTTTCCGGATAGTATTGTTGGCTTCCCTTATCTCTCATATAAATAAAGGAAGGAGAGTCTTTCCATTTATCTTAATTTGTACTCTTTTCATTGTGCTTAGCTTCTTGGAAGAAGGCGTTGGGATTTCCTCATGAACCCTAGGAGGATATGAAGTCTAGAAAAGACATCTTTGTGGGTGCTTGATCCTTTTGAAATTCTAGGGTTTATTCTTGTGAAAAAGATGTTGGTGATGATCACTCTTCTAGGGTTTATTCTTGTGAAAAAGATGTTGGTGATTATTATGATAGTGGTATGGTATACAAATTTTCCACATTGCTAGACCATATTGATAATAAACATTGCAACTCATGTATGCAATGACAATGTTTGGGATGCCCCTAGACAATATAAATGAGCTTTTTGTCTTTGAAGGCATAGTTTAGGTAAATGTTATCACATACATTGTAGTTGGGATACCACGTGCAACAGATGGATATTTTCTCCTTTTTCATGGCCATTTCCATTATATGGGGATACAACATGGATCGATTTTTAGCATGAGCCATTTAGAGCCTTATTTAGTAGTAGATGTGGAGCAGTACCATGCCATGAATGAGATTTCCTAGTCTATTGAGATGACCTTGGTGATAACATAGTCCATTCGATCAGATCAATAGAAATAGTCATTAGAGGAAATTTGGGGTCTAAAATGGGCCTTATAAGAAAACGTGCCAAAATAAGTTTTTGTGAGTTGGAATTCAAGAACCAATAGAATTT
>LPNX010851923.1:64994-89149 GCA_001517045.1 Pseudotsuga menziesii
TGTCTATTCAATCTTACCTTGCTATGTTGGTTCCACCTTATCACTTTTGCTCGTACATCCAGTTTTCATCCATATTGCTCTATCCTTGATTTATGACTTAGACTGGTGAGATTGAATAGCCTTTCCCCAGTTTGACCCTTGTGCATGATGGACCCCATGTTTTCTTTGTGTCTCTAGCTCTGGAGTATGTGGTTAGGTTCCTTTCCTTCTGCTTGTATGATGCCTTGGGAAAGGGATGTGTGGCCTGTATCACTGAATGGTTTTCCTCCAGTCCTTGAACCAAGTTCCCCGATGAAAGTGTCCAAACTAAACATGAAAAATTCATAGTCTTTATGCATAAACAAATAAATGAAAGAGCTAAAAGATTATTTAACTCCTCATTCCTATGGATTAGAAACAGTTAGTCTTAAGGCAGTAAATTGACAAGCAAGGAATGAACAAATCTAACTAAGGTACGATTACCTCAATGAAGCACAAGAGACAATTAACATCCACGCAACCAAGATGATACACCCATGTAGCCTCCAAAGCTCTTATTCATTAAAGAAGATAAACAATATTACAATAGCAAAATGGTAGAGCTTCAACCCTTCCATGCAAAATAAACAAACAAAATAAACAAATGAAATTTCCTTCTTTCCTTTTGATAAAATAAACAAATGAAATTGAAATTTTAAACTAAACTCACTAAAACTAAAAAATCATAAAAAGGGACACTGACACCAATCCCCCCAGAGGGGATGGGGAGTGGGCTCTTACGAGCCAACTCAAATCTTTATTAATCTTTACAATGATGGAGGAAGTGCACTCCGGTCCTTATAACTTGGATCCAAAGGCTTACAACTTGATAGAAAAAAGACTCCTTGGTGAAAGGGGAACTCCGTTGAGCTCTTAATGGTCCATTTTCTCGCAAAACAGCCAGAGTTTCCTTCTCCTTTTTGTTATACCTGCAAAAAATCAGCAAGCTATCAAATGCAAAAGATGCTCAAAGACAATTTAAGAGTGGCTTTGAACAATCTCCAAAAAATCTAAAAATTTCGAAGTCAAACTATAAATAAAAAAATTTAAAACTTAACTAAGTGAGACAAACTAGAGAGCTTGTCTTCCTAGGATCTTTGCTTGCCTCTTTAAGAGAATGGAAAACAAACAAGAAAGCACTAAATGCTATATAAGCGATTTAAAGCTCAAAACATTCTCTTAACCAAGTACTTTAGATTTAAACTTTAAACTTGCAAGAAGAGTGCTAGATCTAGATCTTAGATTTGAAATTTAAAGAACACTAGAAATCTAGACTTTAGGAACTTAGATGTACTCTTTATATGGCTTTAAAATATAGATCTAAGAACATAACAAAAAAAGGAACTTGGAACTGAAATAATTTTTTTAAAAGAGTTGTGGATTAAAGGTTGAGGAACCAAGGTTGAGCAAGAAAGTAGAAACGAGAGAAAACACCTTCTCAGTGAGATCCAAGGGATAATGATTCTCTTATTTCGAAAATACATGAAGCAAAGGTAGAGCCCATTTGCTCACCAATCCTCCATTTTGGATTTCCTGTTACAAACACTCAACAATTGCAAAGGGGATTAAAAGCACCTTTGTGAAATGACAAGAAATACAAGCAACACTATAGATCCATTCAAGTAATCATATAATACCAGGTAGTCTAATATATTTCATGATCAGAAGTAACCTAACAAGAATCACTTCCTATTTCTACCGAAATGTAAATTTCCTTATAAAGACAAGTAATCCCAACAATTGCAAGTATGAGAGAAACTGATACAGGTTACCACAATGATTTATAACAAAGACCACATCAACCAAACATTCATGGATCCCACACTGAAATTGTCTCCAAATCCTTTTATTAACAATACTCAGGAAAATATTACAATGATTGCAAGTAGAGGTTCCACCTTCTGATGCATACAATGGCCAAAATGCCTTCATTATATAGAAATCCCAGGAGGGGGGACAACATCTCACACTTGGAGTTGGAGTCGAGTGACATGAGAGATTTGAGGGAATGAGATGGATTTTAAGTGAAGTGATAGCATGGAGGAGGCGCCACCTCCCATGAGGTAGGCGACCTCCTCCACCTACCAAGCCATGCCAATACAATTTGTACAAACCATATGACGTGAGCATGATGGGTGCCCCCTCAAACATTAAAACAATTCGCTAGCTTCAAAACATTATAAAATGTGACGCTTTAGCAATGTGAAGAGGTCACCTTATATGGGGACCCACTATGCCAAGTCATCCCACACCTTTGACATGTCATTTTGACTTTTTTTTAAATTATTTGTCTTATTGCCAATTTGTAGCACTTTTTCAATAACATGTCATTTTGATGCTTCGTTAGCGAAAAATGACCTTAAGTGACTTTTTGATCACTCGAAGTGTATGAAAAGTGGGTCCCAAGGTTATGAGTATGCTCTATTAGAAAACGAGCATCTCCACCTCAAATTTCGCCTCCAAATCAGGTTTTTATGCCATTTACAAGTTTTTTAATTAAATCATTAAAAAATGGCTTAAAAAACGAGAAAAAATTATTTTTTTCGGAATTGAACGAAACTTTATGGGGACCTAGCACATGTCCATACGACTCAATACCAATACCTAACATGCTCATATACATTGACACGTGAACTTTAATAACCTCCTAAGTCCTACCCACCAAGACGACCATTCCAACTTTGGAGGAGCGGTGAAAAATTCGAAAATTATACCTCGCTTATTCAACAACACATAATTGACAAGGGAAAAAACACCTTGGAATGATCGGATTGATGTTTAAGTCTTAGGAAGCCAAGTCCTTTACAAAAATTTTCCATGCTAGTACATTTATATCAATTTCCCCAAAGGGGTATGAGCATGTGGTACAAAAAAAAAAGCCCAGGCAGGTCTGATGGACCTCTGAGCTCTGAATTTGAACAAGTACTTTGTTCATTTTTGTTGGCTCACTTGAAAGTCCAACTAGATGCAACCTAGTCGGTAACAGGATCCATCATGATCATCTAGTGAACAAAATTCTCAAATTGATGGAAACTGCCCTCACGGTCCCTATACACCCCCATAGTTCTGCAAGTTAGTTTGGAGAATGCTGATTTTTAGTTTCTAAACTTTTATAGCAGTTTGTCGGACTTTGCCCTTGATTTTTGATTTTTTATACAGTCTTCCCTTAATGATCTCTTTGTATATTTGTTGGCCTTGCAGGGTATAGCACTAGCAACATAGCTACAACCTACTAATCATTTGCAGATTGCATCATGGAATCGTCATTCGTGAATGTTGGGGAGCAAGAAATTGAATCCGCCCCTATAGAGAAAATTGATCCAAAGTCTCATCTTTGGAAATATGTCACTGTTGTGGGGAAGATCCAAGGAGGGGGGTCACTAATATGGATTTGTAGTGAATGTCAAAAGGAATTCATGGCATCCTACACTCGGGTGAAAGTACATTTGCTTGGGATAAAGAACAATGGTATTCGAGTATGCATCGGTCCACCTAAATCGGATGGAAAAGATGGAAAGGGTTTGAGCAAAGAAAAAATAGCAAAATATAAGAAGGAACAGGATGAGGCATGTTGTTCACCGATTGCACACCAGCAACAAAAATCTTCCAAAAGCTGTCTCCTCACTTGAGAAAGTGGGAGAGGTGTGACCTTGGGGGCAAGCACAGAGCTAGGTACTGTCACCTACTCCTAGCTCCTCCGTTTAGGCTAACTCCTAACGAAGCCAAGGGGGGTAGTCCCTACAAAAGAGTTTTCTAAGGCTCTTAAGGTTGTTAAAGTGTTTTAAGGTTACGGATGCGGATGAGTGTTACTTAGGAGTTATTGTGATTTAGAAATGATTAAAATTATGAATTGAGCACAAGACAAAGCAATCCACGTTGCTATCATCGGAATTAAAGGATAGACAAATATTTGAGAATTTCACAAAATTTGTTAAAGCATTCACAAATATGACTTATAATCAAAACATTCAACGGACAAATGGCCCAGATTATCAGCAGTGCGTAAAAGATAGGACCAGTGCCTATGGAGTCAACTTATCTGAGATGCTTCGAGCGTAAATATGATGTGAATCCAAAAAGATGCCAGTGAATGTTAGGTTTTGCAGTGCTCTTGGTAAGTTTTAAGAATTTTTACTTGTGATCTTCGCTTATGGTAGCTGGATGTCCTAACCGGCAATACCTTCAATGGCTCCGTTCAAAGACATGACGGACCTGTCTAGGGTCAAAGGTAAGTGTTCAATAACTTAACTACCAGTGCCTAGAGTAGGTAGCCTGGCGCCCACACTTGGAATTTGCCCACATGCCTCGGTATTTATCAAACAACGCCGGTGCGTTGGTTATGGGGAAAAGTTTTAGTTAAGTTCCTCTTGTGGGGTTTAGAGATCCACTGCCGTTTCTGGGTATTCCGATCTAATATCGGTCAGAGCATACTCCGACAAGGAGGGAAGGGGGTTAATTAATTAAAGGGGTGTGAGTTGCAAATTTTATTAAGTTAATTAGTTAAAACTCTCCGACAGAAATCGTTCTTGACCTTGTCTTATGACTGTGGTTCAAGAGACTTAGCTAATCTATATGAAGCTAATGCAGAGATTATGCAAATCTAAAATGCTCTCCGATAGAGAGTGCTCTTGACTTGTGTTTCTACAAGTTCAAGAGTTTTACTTATGGATTATTAATTGATTAAACAAGCACAAGATGATATTAGTTGCTTAAAACTCTCCGATAGAGAGCACTCTTGATTCCGTCTTATGACCGTGATTCCAGAGATTTGCACAGTTGATTTAATTAGAATGGTAGACAATTTAAAACAGAGTAATCAACTTAATTAATGATCTAGAAGTGATGAATCAACAATTAGTGATCTAAGCATGAGATATAATCAATGATGAAAAACAAACACTAATCCAAGCATACACACAACACAAGCCTCCCCAAATGGGGGAGGATAAGAGTGGGGACTTAAAAACCCCACTCAAAGACAAGATTTTTATTAAACTTTATACAAAGTGCCTTAAGGATTTTAATCCTGGAAAAGACTTTTCAAATGAAAGCAAAATCACTCTACTTAATATTAGGACTTGTGTAAAAAGGAGAGTACTTTTACTTTTACTTTTAACTTTTGTCAAAACTTTTCAAAAAAGGAAAAGAGGAAGTTTGAAAGAGAGAGAAAGAGCAAAGCAGAAAGAGGGCTAAAACCAAGGAAGATGAGGGAAGGAAGGCAAGAAAACGAAAAGAGGATCAAAACCAAAGAAGGGGAAAAACAGGGCAACCAACTATGAAGCTAAAGGAAGACAAAAATTTAAGAAAACGGGGCAGCGGAAGAGAAAACAAATGGCTGTCATAAAAAATGCAAAACAAGACAGCGAACAAAAAGTGGACAAAAAGGCCACAAACAAGGTTGAAGAGGGCCCAAAAACTAGGGCAAAAAAGGAGCAAAAAGGAAAGAAAACTAGGGCATGCTAGGGCTGTCCAAAATGGAGAAAAGGGGTGGCAAAAGATTGAAAAAAAAGGGCAGTGAAGAAAAGCAAGAAGAAAATACACACAACAATGTGGAAGGAGGCCAAATCTAACCTAGAAGAAGGGGGAGAAATCACCAAATAACAAATAAAGGGTGGGATCAACCTCTAAACAAGGTGACCACTAGAAGCACTAGTCCCGAAACTGTCCAAACTAACTGGATGTACACAAGGATGCTAGTGGGGAAAGAGAAGTAGCCACAAAATAATGTGGCACTTGGGATCAAATCCCAAGCTACTATCTCAAGTCAAAACGAACATGAGATACATGGACAAAAAGTAGAGAAGAAAAAACTTTAAATAAAACCTGGAAAAGGTGACTGGGAAGATGTCTTTTGTTTGATGATGGATGAGGCAAAAAGGATTGTGCTTCTCGATCTTCTTGAAAGAGAATGACTTCTTGTGGAACCTGCAGAAAAGCATGGATTATAAAATATGGTGCTAGATTGTTAGCCTTCAACAATAATATAACCAAATACTTAAGAATCAAGAAAGCAGGGTGTAAAGAAAGGTATCACCTAACACGGTGAATCATGAACAACAAAGAGCTTCCGCATTGACCTCCAAAGTCATAAACTTTATTAAATCTTAAGCAAAATATTACAATAGAAATTCTCCAGAGCTTCTATGCCAAAAATTCCATCCCAATAGAGCTGAAAGAGCCTCTATTTGTAAAATGAGAGAGTGCTAAAACCCTAAAACCAAAAAACCAACCCTAACCAGCTTAGCCACCTAACAGAGAGCCAAACCTAAGACGGAGGATCGAGAATGAGGGGAGGCCTCCACCCAGGCAAGGCGCCCCCACTCCAACTGAAAACACTGAAATCCATCCTCAAACAAGCCCACATGTGTGAAAGGCGCATCACTGCTAAGGAGGGGCGTGAATGGGTGAAGGAGGCTCCTGATGTTGGTAAAACCACCTCTTTAGGTCTGGCTGGAGTCTGTGTTAGGTTCGGGAAGCCCACTGATGGTGCAAGCTTTAGTCTTCACCTTGATCAAATCACCGGACGAATGAGAGCTCTCCATCTCATCTTTAGCTGGAGATGACATGTCTGATAACTGATAATAAATTAATTGCTCTCTTAATGATGACTGAAGCTGAGTTATGACAACTCCAAACATCATAAGTGCTCCATGAGATGTCATTTAGCCTTTTATTTCGCCGAATTTGGACTAATTTGGAGAGTTTTAATTTTCTCCAAAATAATCATTTTTTTACTCAAAACTGACTTTTTTGAGTAAAAAGGTATGATGTGTCCAATTGTTGATCTGAAAGTTGGTTCTGACTGGCTGGCTGATGAAGAATGATTTTTTGCTTAAGGTTAGAGCCTTCAATCACTGAATTCAGAGCTCGGATGACTTATTTACCACGAACGGGTTTTTTCCATTGAAGTTATGGAAAAATTAACCCAAAAAACTTAGGAAAAGTAATTAAAAATTAAAAAATTAAATTTTTTTTTTCTCCGTTCGAAAAAGATTTTTTCGAAATTTTTTTATGTGTCCAGATGACTTAGGACATGACCATGATCTATCAAAATAATGTTTAGTAGGCTTATAACACTCAGTTGGGCTCTAATAACCCCCCAAGGCCCAGAATTCAACATCGGGCATTCCAACTTTGGAGGAAGCAGGAGAAAACCTCGTCAATTATACTCGGCTGAAGGCAAAGCATAATTGTCAGGGGCAAAAGACTCCCTAGAATACCCTATTTGAGATTCTACGTCTCAGGAAACTGAACCACTCAAAAATATCCTACTAGCACATTTTATTACAAACCCCGCGGGGCCATGGTCAAAATTATTCAAATAAAAAAGTGACTAGCCAATATTGGCTAGACAAGCAGACGGATCAACTGATACAATGGAACAGACTTTGAACAAGTCTGTCAACCAGCGGCTCCTCAGGTAACCCAACTAAAAAGTTGGTAACATCTGGCTCCAACTGTGGGACAGGTACTTGCTTGATCTATTGATCAAAAAGAGTGCCTGAGAATCCAGGAGTCTCTGGTACCTGCATGTAACTAGAAGTGTCTCAGTTCCATGTATATGATAAAAATATGCCATGATGAAATACCGAATTTTTTTTTAAATTTTTTCGAAATAAAGTACATGGAAATAAACTTCTTCTTTTTCGACATATATAGAATGAAATATGATACAAATGCTAGCATACAAAAGTAAAAGCTTTAATGCAGCATTCTACAAAGTTATGATACATAACATATGATACAAAAGTAAAGTACATAGAAATACAACAAGGATGGGTTTAGAAAATCCCTGTGATGACTCCTTGGTCATCTTGGAGGTTGTTTCGATAGAAAGGCTTCAAGTGTTGGCCATTCATGTGCAGGTTCAAAATTTTTCCGTCCATGGTGTTAAGGAAAAAAGAATTGGTGCCAGCCGTGTCGCGGATGATAAACGGGCCTTTCCAAAGGCTGCCAAATTTCCCATGCTTTCCAGGCTTCTCCCTTCTCTTATCCCATAAGAGAACAGTATCTCCGATTTGGAAAGCTCTTGGCCTGGCTGACTTATCAAAAGTGCCCTTCATACTTTCTTGATGTCTGAGTGATTGATCAAGGGCAGCTCTTCGGGATTCATCCAACTCTATAATTTGATTGATCCTCTACTCCATTTCTGCCTGTTCTGTGCCATACTCACTTAGCATCCTGAAGATCGGAATCTGCATGCTAACCGGAAGGGTGGCTGTGAGTCCATACACCAGCTCAAAAGGTGATTTACCAATTGAGTTCTTCTTAGTGATTCTATCCGCCCACACAACATACTTAATTTTACTATCCCATGATCTCTTATTATCCCCCACAGTCTTCTTGAGGATTGACATTAAATTTTTATTGGTGGACTCAGCAAGTCCATTGCCCTGTGGGTAATAATTAGATGAGTGGGATAGGATAATGCCATACTTAAAACATAAGTCATTCATTTTTTCGGAACTAAAGGCTTTGGCATTATCGGTTGTTATTTTTAGGGGAGTCCCGAATTTGGTGATGATTCTTTCCTCGATGAAGTCTATAACAACCTTCTCAGTGACAGTCTTAGTGGGTATAGCCTCTACCCACTTGGTGAAATAATCTGTTGCTGTGAGAATCCAACAAAAACCATTGTTGGAGTTATCCTTGAATTTTCCAATAAAATCAAGCCCCCACTGCTAAAAAGGGGCAAGGACAACAACCGGAGTAAGGGGAAGAGCTGCCAATTTCTGCTTCCCAGTGAACAGTTGGCACTCTTGGCAACACTTGATATGCTTGTGAGCATCTGCAAAAATGGTTGGCCAATAGTAACCAGCTCTCAAGATTTTGTGGGCAGTTGTATTTGCTGCATAGTGGCCTCCACAAAATCCTGAGTGAAACTTTGCTAATATCTTTTTAGAATCATGTTCGTTGATGCACCTAAGTATAATACCATCTGGGTTCCTCCAACCTAGACCCTCTTAGGTAAGGAAATACCTAGCAGTCTTAAGTCTCAAAGCCCTACGCTTGTGTCCCTTGAGGTGATCAGGGCAAATGAGATGGAGAAGAAAGAAAATGATGTTTGAATACCAGTGGTTGTCAAGGTTTTGAAGGGCATGAGTCATGGTAGGCTGCGGGATATCATTTTCTGTGATCATCTCAATGGCTTCTTCATTCTTCTGAGTAAGCATTTTTGCGAGGCCCTGTCCTTTGATTAATTTAGTGGGCTTTACCTCAAGGTCATATTCCTGAATTTTTGATACCCATGTACCCCTTATTCCTAAACAATCCTTTTGAGAAAGGATATCCTTGACTGCAGTGTGGGGAACATATCCGATAACCTTGGAATACCCGATATAAGTCCTGAAGTGTTTTAATGATTTGACTAAGGCATAGGCTTGCTTCTCCATGATGGTATACTTTAGTTCGGAATTCTGCAAGGCTCTACTCATGAACGCTATAGGTTCTCAAACCCTTCAATGTTCTTTTGTAGTAACACACCCGCAATAGTATCTTCAGAAGCAAATGAGAAGATCATGAAATCCTTAGTGTAGTCAAGGCTAACTAGGACCGGAGACTTGGAAATGGCATCTTTAATAGTGTCAAAAGCATTCCTTCCTTCATCAGTCCATATGAATTTGACATCTTTCTTTAGGAGAGCCTGCATAGGCTTCAATAGTTTTGCCAAGTTGGGAATGAATCTCCTGATGAAGTTAATGTGACCATTAAATGATTGGAGACCTTTAACATTTTTGGGAAGGGGAATCTTTTGTATTAGCTTCTATCCTCTCAAGATCAACTTTGACCTCGTCTTTGTTGATAATGTGACCTAAAAGCTTTCCTTCTTCAATACCTAAGATCGACTTAGCTGGATTTAAAGAAATGCCTTACTTCCTACACCGTTCGAAAATCTTCCTAAGATGACCAACGTGGCTGGATCTCTCCTTTGAAAAAACAATGAGATCATCTTGGTAGATCTCAATGATTTTTCCAAAACTCCTTGAAGGCATAATCCATGGCCCTTTGGAAAGTAGCTCCTGCGTTTAAAAGGCCAAGGGGCATTCTCAGATATTCAAAAGTGCCCCAAGGAGTTGTGAAGCTGGTCTTATGCCCATCTTCCTCTTGAATGACTACCTGGTTGTAGCCTAAAAAACCATCCAGCATTGACATCATGCTTGATCCAGTGACCCGTTGGAGGATGGTCTCCATGTTGGGGAGGGGGTAATTGTCTTTCTGACATGCTATGTTTAGATTCCTGAAATCTATACATATTCTTATGCTCCCGTTCTTCTTCCTAGCAACTACTAAGTTAGAGCACCACGTTGAATGTCTAGTGGGAGCTATTATTCCTGCTGCTAGCATTTTCTCTAACTCCTTTTTGATGATTGGTGCTAACTTAGGATTTATTTGTCTAAGTTTTTGTCTGAAAGGCTTGCCTTTTTGACATTCTGGCTTTAAGGGAATAGTATGTTGAAATACATCTTCCCTATAGGCTTTGAGCTCGTCATAAGTAAAGGCAAATACATCCCTATACTCTTTGACCAGATTGATGAGGTTGTTCCTTTCTTTTTCAGAAGCACCTTTTCCAATTTTTATGATTTTCGGTTCTGTTTCCGTCCCAATGTTGATTTCAATGTAATCATCCGGCTTCATTTGCTCGACATTGTTCTTTCTTCTATCCTATCTATCAAAGATGTTTTCTAAGGCAACAAAGCCACGTGTTATAGGATTGAAACGGTTACCCTCATCCTTATATTCTTTGCGCCGAGAGGCGCTCTACAGCCCAGTATGGGAGAGATCTTGTAACGTTACGTAACGTTATGTAACGTTATTTTTATTAATAACAAATAATTTTTTTAATTATAGGCTAAAATAAATGTCGAACATAAAAACCACCTAATATGGAGAAGATGTTGTAATATTCTTACCTAACAAAACAATAAAAAAGTAAAAATTTAATTATCCGTAAAAAAAATGGAAGATGTTGTAATATTCCTACATAACAAAACAATAAAAAAGTAAAAATTTAATTATCTATAAAAAAAATGTGGATCAAGAAAAAAACACAATATGTGGGAGATGTTATAATGTTCCTACCTAACAAAATAATAAAAAATAAAAAATTGAATTATCCGCAAAAAAAATGTTGGCCTTGCACATGGTTTTAAAATCATGTCCACAGGGTTTTAAAACCATTTGCAAGGCCTTCTAAACAATCCATGGTTTTATTGTACATGGTTTAGGAGTGCCTTCAAGATGGTTTTAAAACTATGTGCAAGGCCTCCTACACAACCCATGGTTTTATTGTACATGGTTTAGGAAGGCCTTGCAAATGGTTTTAAGACCATGTGCAAGGCGTTGCATATGGTTTTAAAACCATGGGGAAATGTTGTAATGTTCGTTTCTAACAAAATAAAAAATAATAATAAATACTATATGTCGGCCATAAATAATATTAAATAATAATAATAATAATATTATATGTGGACCTTAACTAAAAAGATGTGTCTTTTGGTTTGAATCAAATCAATGGATACCTAAGAAGAGATTTGATTTCTCTCGGTGCTTGATAGAGCCTAGGATTTGGATCTACGTTGGTTACCTTCCTCACGTTCATTGGCTTTATAATTGGAAAATTCATCAATATGATTAATGAATTTCAGAATTTGTGCATCATCTTGGAAAACCTGCCAATGTTCAAGATTATCAGGGATAGAAGGTCTGAAGTTAATCTCTAAAGGACAATTACCCTCTAACATCTCATCCAATGGCTGAAGAGTTGACGCTGAAACTGCAAGCTTATCGGAGGCACTATTCTGATCTCTAGGGACTGCTTCTATTTTAAGGGCATCAAAGAATTCCATTGTATCCCAGATTGCATTTCTATATTTCTTAAGTCTTTGACACTTACATGCAAACTAACCCTTAACTTGTTGGACAATCAAATCAGAGTCCCCTTTAATATCAAGCAACTTAATCCCCATGTCCTTGGCAATCTCAATGCCCAATAGAAGTGCCTCATATTCAGCTACATTGTCGGTTGCCTCAAATTCTAATCTAAAAGCAAAGTTGAAAACTTTACCTTCGGGTGACATAATGACTATCCCTACACCTTTTCCTGCTCTAGAATAGGCTCCATCAAAGTTCATCCTCCATTATTCATTAAGCTTTTCGTTTTTGATTTCTTCACGGATAAGCTCTAAGAAAGTGGAGTCAATCTGGTACATCCCTAGTTCACCTGAGTAGTTGACATACTCATTTGATGGTTTCCCTGGGTTTTCTACATGATGTCTTCGTTCTTTCTCCGTATGTAACTTAACTAATGAATCTTCTGATGTAGGTATAGTGGCGTAAGTCCAATCCATTTGGATAGATCCCCCTAAAGTTGCATCGAATTTTCTGGATAAGAGCATGCCCCATTTATTCGATACATCTATGACGAGAATATCCATGGTAACATGGATGTCCGGATACTTTGCTAATCTCACATTCTGCCTTTTGATCATGCCCTCAACTTTGACGGGTCTAGAATCCATGGCACATACATTTTGGTAGGGGCGAGTGGTTCTAAGGCCAAGTTGCTGCATAACTTTCTTGGTCATAATATTTGATCCCGATCCTGAATCTAGTATACAGTTGTGCAGGAGAATATCACCTATCATTAGTGACATGTAGAAGGGCAGGTGATCTTCTTTTCTTGGGTCCCTAGTATGCAAGATTACAGGGAGATCTCCGCAAACATTTTCCTGACTAGGAGGAGGCTGTTCTATAGTGTTGGCAAAAGTCACATTCTTTGGAACTTTAGGTTTCTCAAGTGCAACTATCTTTGAGGTAGGAAGGGGATCATTATTAATTTGAGGCTCAAGCATTTTCAACAATTTCTCCTTTTGACCAGGAATTTTACATAATTCAAGCACGGGCACCAGGACTTTAGAGTTTGCTAACCAACTACCTAAATCAAAAGTTAGAGCAACAAAATCTGACTTATCATCTATTTCAGGAGGAATGTCAGAAATTGTTACCTTTGGAGCAGTTTGGGTAGATGGTCCTTCCATAGGTCTTCTTTGATATGTCATGCCTTTGAAATTTTGAACATTGTTACTATTTGAAGGCATTTCCCCGTAATACTTAGTTAAGTAATCAACCCGTTGATGAAACTGGTTAGCTTGATTCCAACTATCCTTGTGGTCAACATAGATGTCTCCGACATTGTGAATGAATTCAGGCTTGCTTGCAGACGTACTAGGACCGCACCCCTCGGGATAACCATGCTCTTGGACATAACATGCATAATGGCAACCAGATTCCTCATGGAAATCTCTGCACGCCCTTCAAAATGGTTTGTAAGGTTCAACCACATTGGTGGCCTCTAACTGATGAGGAGGCCTTTGCTCATGGTTGGGGTTCTTTCTCTGCCATGTTGGTTTTGCAGGAAAAGTTCTAGGAGGTGGCAGGGGTTGCATATTTAAACTATTATGACTCTATTCTGAACTTCCTTAATTTGCGCTAAGTATCTCCTTTCCATTTCTTGCATTTTCTCAGTTAGATCAGTGAGCTTTTTCTCATAAGCTTCATTTGACGGCTCTTTCCCTTTGTGTTCAACATTTTTAATAGGAATGGAAGCCCTAGAGTAACCTTGGATGTTAGACTCTCCTGAAGACTACATGTTCTTATCAATTTTAATGGCCAAACCCTGAGCTAGGAGTAGAGTAGCTGGCTCCTTGTCTTTGATCTGGTACTGGATTTTGCCACTTAATGCTTCGATATAATAGTCCAAAACAGAAGCTGATGGAGGAGAATAAGTGGCAGGGATGGAATTTGCTAATTCAGTGAACCTGTTGTTGAATTCATCCATTGTTTCACTTTTGGACTTCTTTATGCTGGTCAAAGTTGCTACTAGATGTCTAGGCTCCTTTCTGCTGCCAAACTTTGCAAGGAAAGCAGCCTTGAAGTCTGCTAAGGTGGCAAAAGAATTGCCCGGCAAATTATCATACCAGTTGCCAGCCTTGCCATCCAAAGACAAGGCGAACAAGGTCATGTAAACATCTTCATGCCTATCAGTACCCCTGACATGGGCACCACAGTGTCTGGTGAAATTCTTGATATGCTGCTCAGCAAAGAGGGAGGCATCAGTGCCATTATATGTCGTAAGCTTGTCGATAGCCTTGTCAAGGATATCATGGGGATGACCTGCTATCTGAGCAAAGTTAAGTTGAGTAAAATACTCACCCATTGGATTAAGGAAACAGTTATTATTTTGCAAATTTTCTGGAAATAAAAGATGGATGTCTGAAATAGACTCAGATCCAAGTTCTGCAAGGATCCTGCGAGAAGATAGTTTGTTTAATCTCCTCCTCTAGACCTTTTCGGGGTCAGGGATGAAATTGAACAAACCTACAGAGTTTCTTCTAGTGGAATACCTTGAGGTGTTAACTGACAGTGGAGTCGCCAGGTGGACTTAAGTCTAATTTCAGAGAGTGATTGGACTATAAATCTACCAAAAAAAGGGAAAAACAAGGTAAAAAACTAAAAAAAACAAAGGTCGTCCAGGAACAAAAAGATTTGTCCCCAGCAACGGCGCCAAAAGATGTTGTCCGCCGATTGCACACCAATAGTAGAAATCTTACGAAAGCTGTCTCCTCACTTGAGAAAGTGGGAGAGGGGTGACCTTGGGGGCAAACACAGAGCTAGGTACTGTCACCTACTCCTAGCTCCTCCGTTTAGGCTAACTCTTAACGAAGCCAAGGGGGGTAGTCCCTACAAAAGAGTTTTCTAAGGCTCTTAAGGTTGTTAAAGTGTTTTAAGGTTACGGATGCGGATGAGTGTTACTCAGGAGTTATTGTGATTTAGAAATGATTAAAATTATGAATTGAGCACAAGACAAAGCAATCCACGTTGCTATCAACGGAATTAAAGGATAGACAAATATTTGAGAATTTCACGAAATTTGATAAAGCATTCACATATATGACTTATAATCAAAACATTCAACGGACAAATGGCCCAGATTATCAGCAGTGCGTAAAAGATAGGACCAGTGCCTATGGAGTCAACTTATCCGAGATGCTTCGAGCGTAAATATGATGTGAATCGAAAAAGATGCCAGTGAATGTTAGGTTTTGCAAGTGCTCTTGGTAAGTTTTAAGAGTTTTTACTTGTGATCTATGCTTATGGTAGCTGGATGTCCTAACCGGTAATACCTTTAGTGGCTCCGTTCGAAGACATGATGGACCTGTCTGGGGTCAAAGGTAAGTGTTCAATAACTTAACTACCATTGCCCAGATTAGGTAACCCGGCGCCCACACTTGGAATTTGCCCACATGCCTCGGTATTTATCGAACAACGCCGATGCGTTGGTTATGGGGAAAAGTTTTAGTTAGGTTCCTCTTGTGGGGTTTAGAGATCCACTGCCATTTTTGGGTATTCTGATCTAAGATTGGTTAGAGCATACTCCGGCAAGGAGGGAAGGGGGTTAATTAATTAAAGGGGTGTGAGTTGCAAATTTTATTCAGTTAATTAGTTAAAACTCTCCGACAGAGAGCGCTCTTGACCTTGTCTTATGATCGTGGTTCAAGAGACTTAGCTAATCTATATGAACCTAATGCGGGGATTATGCAAATCTAAAATGCTCTCCGATAGAGAGTGCTCTTGACTTGTGTTTCTGCAAGTTCAAGAGTCTTACTTATGGATTATTAATTGATTAAACAAGCACAAGATGATATTAGTTGCTTAAAAGTTAAAACTCTCCGATAGAGAGCACTCTTGATCCCGTCTTATGACCGTGATTCAAGAGATTTGCACAGTTGATTTACATAGAATGGTAGACAATTTAAAACAGAGTAATCAACATAATTAATGATCTAGAAGTGATAAATCAACAATTAGTGATCTAAGCATGAGATATAATCAATGATGAAAAACAAGCACTAATCTAAGCATACACACAACACAAGCCTTCCCAAATGGGGGAGGATGAGAGTGGGGACTTAAAAACCCCACTCAAACACAAGATTTTTTATTAAACTTTATACAAAGTGCCTTAAGGATTTTAATCCTTGAAAGGACTTTTCAAATGAAAGCAAAATCACTCTACTTAATATTAGGACTTGTGTAAAAAGTAGAGTACTTTTACTTTTAACTTTTGTCAAAACTTTTCAAAAAAGGAAAAGAGGAAGTTTGAAAGAGAGAGAAAGAGCAAAGCAGAAAGAGGGCTAAAACCAAGGAAGATGAGGGAAGGAAGGCAAGAAAACGAAAGGAGGATCAAAACCAAAGAAGGGGAAAAATAGGGCAGCCAACTATGAAGCTAAAGAAAGACAAAAATTTAAGAAAACGGGGCAGCGGAAGAGAAAACAAATGGCTGTCATAAAAAATGCAAAACAGGACAGCGAACAAAAAGTGGACAAAAAGGCCACAAACAAGGTTGAAGAGGGCCCAAAAACTAGGGCAAAAAAGGAGCAAAAAGAAAGGAAAACTAGGGCATGCTAGGGCTGTCCAAAATGGAGAAAAGGGGTGGCAAAAAATTGAAAAAACGGGGCAGCGAAGAAAAGCAAGAAGAAAATACACACAACAATGTGGAAGGAGGCCAAATCCACCCTAGAAGAAGGGGGAGAAATCACCAAATAACAAATAAAGGGTGGGATCAACTTCGAACAAGGTGACCACTAGAAGCACTAGTCCCTAAACTGTCCAGACTAGCTGGATGTACGCAAGGATGCTAGTGGGGAAAGAGAAGTAGCCACAAAATAATGTGGCACTTGGGATCAAATCCCAAGCTACTATCTCAAGTCAAAACAAACATGAGATACATGGACAAAAAGGATTGTGCTTCTCGATCTTCCTGAAAGAGAATGACTTCTTGTGGAACCTGCAGAATGAATGTCAATAATGGAAGAGCCCCTGTATACCAGACAACACTTGAAAACAACACAACTTTAAGAGAAAAGCATGGATTATAAAATATGGTGCTAGATTGTTAGCCTTCAACAATAATATAACCAAATACTTAAGAATCAAGAAAGCAAGGTGTAAAGAAAGGTATCACCTAACATGGTGAATCATGAACAACAAAGAACTTCCGCATTGACCTCCAAAGTCATAAACTTTATTAAATCTTAAGCAAAATATTACAATAGAAATTCTCCAGAGCTTATATGCCAAAAATTCCATCCCAGTAGAGCTGAAAGACTCTATTTGTACAATGAGAGAGTGTTAAAACCCTAAAACCAAAAAACCAACCCTAACCAGCTTAGCCACCTAACAGAGAGCCAAACCTAAGACGGAGGACCAGGAATGAGGGGAGGCTTCCACCCAGGCAAGGCGTCCCCACTCCAACTGAAAACATTGAAATCCATCCTCAAACAAGCCCACACGTGTGGAAGGTGCATCACTGCTAAGGAGGGGCGTGAATGGGTGAAGGAGGCTCCTGATGTTGGTAAAACCACCTCTTTAGGTCTGGCTGGAGTCTGTGCTAGGTTCGGGAAGCCCACTGATGGTGTAAGCTTTAGTCTTCACCTCGATCAAATCACCGGACGAATGAGAGCTCTCCATCTCATCTTTAGCTGGAGATGACATCTCTAATAACTGATAATAAATTAATTGCTCTCTTAATGATGACTGAAGTTGAGTTATGACAACTCCAAACATCATAAGTGCTCCATGAGATGTCATTTATCCTTTTATTTCGCCGAATTTGGATTAATTTGGAGAGTTTTAATTTTCTCCAAAATAATCATTTTTTTACTCAAAACTGACTTTTTTGAGTAAAAAGGCATTATGTGTCCAATTGTTGGTCTGAAAGTTGGTTCTGACTGGCTGGCCGATCAAGAATGATTTTTGGCTTAAGGTTAGAGCCTTCAATCATTGAATTCGGAGCCCGAATGACTTATTTACCACGAACGGGTTTTTTTCATTTAATTTATGGAAAAATTAACCCAAAAAACTTAGGAAAAGTAATTAAAAATTAAAAAATTAAAAAAATAAAATTTTCCCCGTTCGAAAAAGATTTTTTCAAATTTTTTTTGTGTCCAGATGACTTAGGACATGACCACGATCTATCAAAATAATGTCTAGCAGGCTTATAACACTTAGTTGGGCTCTAATAACCCCCCAAGGCCTAGAATTCAACATCGGCCATTCCAGCTTTGGGTGAAGCGGGAGAAAACCTCGTCAATTATACTCGGCTGAAGGCAAAGCATAATTGTCAGGGGCAAAAAACTCCCTGGAATACCCTATTTGAGATTCTACGTCTCAGGAGACCGAACCACTCAAAAATATCCTACTAGCACATTTTATTACAAACCTCGAGCTGCCATGGTCAAAATTATTCAAATAAAAAAGTGACTAGCCAATATTGGCTAGACAAGCAGACAGATCAATTGATACAATGGAATCAGACTTTGAACAAGTCTGTCAACCGACGGCTCCTCAGGTAACCCAACTATGGTACAAAAAAGTTGGTAACAAGGCAAATGCTAAAGCAAATGAGTCAAACACTTCCTTTCAATTCAAACAACCTACAAGAATGGGGGCATGTTCATCAAAGACTCAATTTCCCTCTCATGAAATTGGTAGTCCTTCAAGTTCGAACTTCAAGCAGTCAAATTTGGGACCGCTTGAAAAGAGTTTTAATAATGATGCTCGAGGCATAGCGAATGAAGCTATAGGTCAGTGCATTTATGCAAATGGCCTTCCTTTCAACCTTGTGTGATCTCCTTACTGGGCAACGATGATTAGAGAAGTTAATAAAGCCCAAATAGGATACGTTGGCCTTGGTTATGAGAAGATCTGCACTACACTGTTGACAGGTAAGAAGCTACGTTTGGAGGGTCCATTGAAACCCATTCGTCAATCATGGTGCTTATCAAGGGTGTCCATCATTTTTGATGGATGGAAAGATCGAAGGAATAGGCCTTTGATCAATGTGATTGATCAAAGCCCTAAAGGGGCAATGTTTTTGAAGGTAGTGGATTGTGAGGGGCAACAAAAAGATGCTCAATTCATTGCTAACATCTTGATTGAAGCAATTGAATTTGTCGGACAAGAAAACATATTCCAGGTCATAACAGATAATGCAACAGTGTGCAGAGCAGCGGGCTTAATTGTTGAAGGCAAATATCAACACATCTCTTGGACCCCTTGTGTTGTTCATTCATTGAACCCAATGTTGAGCAAGATGGGGACTCAATTTGAGTGGATGCGACTTATTTTTGAGGAGGCAAAGGAAATACAAGCCTTCATCACAAACCAACACATGTCCCAAGGCATTTACAGGGAATTTGCGAAGTTGGAGCTTCTTAATGTACCAAAAATCTAAAGTTTAAAGTTCAAAACTTGTAAAGTTTGTTTCGTAAATCTTATGACCCTAAATTTAATATTTAAGTTTTAATTTATTGAAATCTTGTCACTTACAGGTTGCAGAGACTCGTTTTGCCTCTCACATCATAGACTTGACTAGGCTTATGCAGGTGAAAGAAGCCTTACAATCAATGGTATTTTGTTCTCTTTGGAATCAATGGAGGCAATCCTAGACGGAAAGAGCACAAGCAGTGAAGAGGTTGGTTGTTGATGATGAATGGTGGGATAAGCTAGAATACCTCTTGACATTTACTAAGTCAATTGTGGATTTGCTACGTATGTTTGACACAGACAGGCCCAATTTGGGAGAGGTGTTTGAGGGCATTGACTCCATGATAGAGAAGATAAGAGTGGTCATCAATGCCAAGGAGAAGGACCCAAATGAAGTCTTTTACAGAAAAGTAAAAGACATATTGACCAAAAGGTGGAACAAGATGACCACTTCATTACACCTTTTGGCCTATGTAGTAAATCCTAAATATTATTCTGCAGAGTTGCTAAATGACCAAAAAGAATTGCACCAAACAACAACCCAGAAGTCTCGCAAGGGTATAAGAAAGCTTTGAGAAAGCTATTTGTAGGTCTTGATATTGCCTATATGATTTGTGAAGAGTTTTCACATTTTATGGGATCTGAGGGTTTGGGTGCAGGTGATAATCCTTTATCATCTGAAGCATCAAAATCATTGTTATTTCATATTGGTTTCTTAGATCTTTTCATATTCGTTTAAGATATGAGAGTTTGAACTTTGAAGTTTGAAATTTCGATGCAGATATTGAGACTATGCAGGAGAAGACCAATCTAAGCCCACTTAATTGGTGGAACTTCCATGGTGGAGAAAATCCCAAATATCCAAAAATTGGTCGTCAAGATCTTGTAACAAGTTGCTAGTTCCTCATCAGTGGAGAGGAACTAGAGCACATATGGCTTCATCCATTCACTGAAGTGAAACAATTTGGGTTCCAAGAAGGTCGAGGAACTTGTTTATGTCCATTCCAACCTTTCCCTTCTGTCACATAATAAGAATGAATACAAATTGGGGCTCACCAAACTATGGGATCTAGAACTAGAATTGCCTGACTTGGATATGACATTGAATGCCATGTCTCATATGAATCCATTTGATGAGGGGGCACCATCAAGTGTTCATGGCAGCAATGCTCTTGCTTCTACTTCTAGAGACAATCAAATTGCTAGTGTTGATGTGGGTATTCGTCACATGGACGAGGACATTTTTTATGATATGTAAATGTAATTTATAATTATGTTTCGAACTTTTAAACAATGAACAATGAATATGCATTGACAATAGGTTGCCACTCAATTCGATTTGTAATTTGTATATTTTTTGAAAATTTGCCGTATCTGTGTACCCCCCCGCGTATCCATATCTGTTTCATTGCAACTTAGTTTTTTGTTGTTAGTGAACAATTTTTGGATGCCTGAGGGCACATTTTCCAGTGTCACCTACAACTCAGAATTTAGTGAATGTTTGGCTCAGATTTCTAGAAAATCTTTGATATGGACTGTGTTTTATGGCTGAATGTTACTGCTGTTGTAACATGTTGAGATTCACTGCCTATTAAAGAAAGGACCTTTTGAATGGCTCAAGTTTGACCAATTTTTATGTGTCTGAAATTATTTACAACCTGTTGTTCGTGAGTTTTTCCGCTTCTTTGGGACACTTTAAAGTTGTGTATTAACTTCTTAAGGTCTGAAATTTATTCCTGGGTGTATGGTGGTATTATTTAGACTAATCAAGCTTAATATCGGTCATATTAAAGTGTTGGATAAATTCTGTTATTGACTGTGCATGCATGCACATAGCTTGGGATATGAGTTTTTATCACTTATTTAACAATATACATGAAAATTCTTATATCGACAAACCTAATGCCGAACTTCATAAAAAAAATTGAATTCGAACCGAATTTCAAGGTCATCGAACTTGAATTTGAACCCGAACTATGTGACATAACCTCATGGTGGGCTATGAGACCACCAAACAAAGAAGATTGTCAATGTTTCCAAAACCGCTTTTCTTTTCACTAAATGCTTTCAATATACCAAACAAGCAAGTCACTCTTGGTTCTTTGTTCAACCTCTCAGCTATCATAGCTCTTGGCACTAATCCCTTGCTCTATACAACACAAGAAGTCATCCTTTCTCTGCTCAACAGTCCCTTGGGCATGCCTTTCCGGATAGTGCTCTTCAATATGGCCAATGTGAGCCCAAGCCATTACAAACTTCCAATTCTCATTTCTCGCACTGTGAAGCTTCTTGGACATGGATTTAATGGTTCTTTGGACAACCTAATAGGCCAACGATCTTTAGGTATTTACATTGGTATCTAGCTTCTCTCCAATGATGTCTAATCTTACTAAACAACCTTTCTTTCATCTCTCCATGGTTAATACGAGAGCTGGGTTGAGTTTTCTCCCCTCAAACTTTTCTTCTCTCCAAGAACCCTCTTTTTTCAAAGCTCCTCTCTTCTCATTCGAGTTTTTCCATCCATCAATTAAGAAAATGAGTGTGAGGGAGGAGTCTTTCCTCCACCCCATCCTTTGTTCCATAATGGTAGGAGGTAGTTACAAAGAAAAAGGCGCTAGTCACTTTTGGCATAGGATCACTTAGTTCTCATATTTAGATTTCCCCTTTAATTTAGCCAGGGTCTCAATTCAAGTTTAGCATAAACTTGAGGATAAATGGAAAATAAGACAATCACATGTAGGAGGTTAAGGATAGCGTAAATATTTTTCAGAAGGCATAGGTCATTCCCCCATTGATCCCCCTTACTTTTCACTCTAGTGGACTCATAGACCCATCGGTGTCCTCCCCATCAGTCAATCTGTGATGTCCCTCTCTAATTAAGCATCCAAAAACACCTGCTAACCTACTTAATTCCCATAGGTTCGAGCGGGTACTGCATGAGAGGGAATTGACTGAGGGCATTTGATACTTAGAGCAGAACAAAACATTCATTTAGTGTCAAGTTATCAGTCAGATAAAGTGCCCTACTTCAGGCTTCTTTCTATAGTAAGCCTCTTCAGGAGTATTACTTCCCAAAACTTTATGAGGACTCCTGTTTTGAATATACACAGGCGTGTTACACACCTCTACCCAGAGAAAAAATGGCAAACCCTGATCATGCAACATAGATCTTGCTGCACCAACTATTGCTTTGTTATTTCTCTTAGCCATCCCATTTTGCTGAGGTGTGTAGGGAACGGTCAACTGTCTCTTGATTCCTTCTAGAACACAAAAGCCATCAAATTCTTTCGAGGTATATTCTCCCCCATTGTCAGATCGCAAAACTTTGATCCTTCTCCCTGTTTGGTTTTCTACCAGAGCTTTGAACTCTCTGAACTTTTGTAAGATCTCTCTTGATTCCTTGGTCTTCAAAAAATAGATCTAGGTTTTCTCGGAGAAATCATCAATGAAGGTTATGTAGTACTCATAACCTTTCAATGATGTGGTAGACATCGGACCACACAGGTCTGAATGTATTAGATCAAGAGCTCTTGCTGATCTGCTGTCATTATTAGGAAAGGTAGTCTTTACATACTTATGGAGAGCACACCCTTTGCACACTTCATTGTGCTCTGTGTTAAACTTAGGAACACCTGTCACAATCTCCCTCAAAATTCTCCAAGCAGGATGATGTAGGTGAGCCATCCTTCTATGCCATAGTTCACATAAGTCACCGCAATCACTGCTACTGTCATGGGCTAGAGCATGATGAAGCTGAAACTGAGTTTGTAAAGTTTCCCACTTTGAACACCAATTTTCACAGTTGAAGCTATGATGGATCCCTTGGGATGTATGAGCGCATGACCATCTCAAAACATCACCCAAAATCCCTTATCCTCTATAGTAGAAACTGAAACCAGGTTTTTCTTCAATCGTGGAATATACAAGACATCTCTTAGTTTCATGAATTTTCCATGATCCCTTTCAAAGGAGACAGTTCCTCGACCAACAACCTTGACTGAGGTGTTGTCTCTTAGTACTACTTCTAGATCCAATCCAGTTTTAGTGATATCTGTGAAGTACTGTCTAATGCTAGTCATGTGACTGGAGGCCCCATTGTCAATGTACCATATGCCAGTGGTAGGAGCACCTGTTGATTGATTGGACATCAATGACAATTCTCTGACAATTTTCCTTGTAGATTTCTTATCTATATCTGCAGAAGTGCATGAATGGCAAGTAATGAGAAGACACTCTGTGTTACTGTTTCTCACCTCAGTAACCATGATGCACTCCTTTTTTCGAGCTATGAACTTTACTCACTCAGATCTGACACCTGCGCAGTAGATCTGGATAGATCTGATTTCTATCTTGCTGAAACACACTAGATCTGTCTCAGATCTAAACCCCAATAATCAGATCCGATAGATTTGACCTTTGCCAGCGCATATTTGACACCTGCACTGTGGATCTGGGTAGATCTGATCTCTATCTACTGAAACTAGCTAGATCTGTCTCAGATCTAGACTCCAACACTCCAGATCTGATAGATCTAACCTCTACAGTGACAGATTTGAACCCTACTCTTCATATCTGAAAGTGATTGCCCTCCTTTGGCCTCTAACGAGGCTCTGATACCATGCAATGCCATCAAAACCGAACAGGTGGTAGAACCGACTGTCACCGGGAACCGGAACCGAACAAAAATCGGGAAACAAACTAGATCAAAAAAACGGTTGAGCAAAAATACATAAAACATTCATATTTTCAAAAAATACATATATATCCATGTGCATCCATGTGAATTCAAACCATTATACACAAATATGCAA